>JAYJLX010017111.1:0-17637 GCA_036873525.1 Chalinula nematifera | reverse complement strand
GTTAAACCATTGATTCACCGACGATATATGAAGACATGGGTAGCTGTGTTAGTGAGTATACTCACATGGATAGCATCATGTATACTTGCAATACTTCCTTTGTTTAGATTCGGGGAATATAGGTTTCTATTATACCAGTTTACGTGTGTACCAATATTGCACATACATACATCTATTGCTTTAGGTTCAGCTGTAATCTTGGTCTGTGTTATCATTATCATTGTTACATCAATATGGACATTTTGTTTCACACACAATTATATCAGAAGGACGGAACAGAGCAATATGAGATTCAATGCAGGCTATCGCACGGTTGTGTATGATACTCGACTATATACTGAAGATTATGGGTGTCTTTGGTACAATGTTATTGGTCACTGTTATATCATATGCTCCATTTCTAATTGGGGTAGTTGTAGGTGCAATCATTAAATATGAAAAGATTCCTAACGAAGCCTATTCCACAATGACATTCCTGATTTACACTATCACCATCTCTAATCCTATTATACAGTCGTACTTTAGAAAAGATTTGAAAGATTTCGTAGTGAAGATGGTTTCCAGCTGTACCAGCCGCAGAGCATGTTGTAAAGTCAAGCAAGAGACTGAGCCATCATTGCCTCTAGCAGTGGGTTATTCAACAACAACTGTTGTACTTCCATAGTGCATATATACCTTTGGAACATAATTCTGTTTTTACATAAAGACATTCAGTTTTATAGTGCCATAATTATTATACTGATTATTATTCATTATTATATTTTTGTTTGTAACCACATTGCGCATGCATGCACATGCATGGTATATTATCTTCACTCTTCAATAGCATTTAAAAGAATACTTAAAATATTGGCTGCATGCTTGTAATAATTTATTATCATTATCATATTAATCTTACTATACACTTCATAGCTATCATCACAAAAACAGTACATAATATAGATCTATATAATTATATGTATATGATTATCCCTAAAAGAACATTACTATAGTCATACCGGTGTACTGATTGTAATGTGTTTTGTTATTAAATATATGTTTTTTTAGCCTATAATAATTTTGCTATAACTGCATGGTTCTTAGAGAGCAATATACGTCAACTGATTTTGCCATATGCATGCATGCATGCATACAGCGGATTGATGATGTCTGCGAATGTGCAACTGATTGGCAATTGTTATATCAGATTTATACTTATTTTTTTAAGAGAACTGCACGTACACTAGTCCATACAAACTCCAAATAAACTATACAGGCTTAATTCACTGAATTAGAAAACAAGTATAGTCAGCTTATACCGGCAGGTATTTACCTATATAATAATACTGTAGACATTCCAATCATTGAGAGTGTAAATAAGTCAAAATTCATAGCAAAACCCAATTTGTTAATGCATTGGGCATGGCAGCCATGTATATAGTAGATGTAACCACGTGCACTAGCCAATAACACGCAATTGTTACCGCATACCCTAGCTCACATGCCATACTGAATATATACACATGTAAACTATAGCTGGAACTGATATAATGTAACAAATGAATATTTTCCAAATCTAAGCAAATTAAGGAGTAGTCTGGCAGCCCAGACCCAAATCCACGGGTCTAGCCGGATCAATGAAATAACAATAATAATTAATAAATGTACATAATTTCTGAACTATTAAATCATACGCATGTGTACTTTGATTACTTGCATATGGTGGCTTATTATATGATATACTCAGGTCTGATTGCATGGGTGACATAGCCGGCAACCCAATAACTGAAAGGGATTTAATTAGCTTTAGGAAGAGATTGGGAAAGGGGGTATACAGGTGTGTTGTAATATAACTTGATTAATTGAATACTGCACTATACATGTAGATCTAGTTCATGGAATCTGACATTTCAGAGAATTATTTCCTTTTATGCACCTTTAATGGCAAATTTGTCATAATGTTATATGGCACTGAATACATGCCGCTGCATGAGCACAGTATTTATAATCTGCAGTTCAAGCATGCAAAGCTCATTATATATAATATATCATGCAGTTTTAGTGTCATACTTGATTATGCATGTCTTGCTGATTATTATATGATTGCTAAAATTATTATACATCTTGTTTGCTGTGCATGAAGTATAATGCATGCATTCATGATATACTTGGTCTATAGCAGCATAATAATTATATAGCTTAAGAAACATCCGGCTTCACTCTTCAATAGCATTTAAAAGGACACTTAAGCTGCATGCCTGTAATAGACTAATTATAATCTATTATTATTATGCATCACATTGACTTCAGTTAGCTAGCCGCGGTCTATATCATCACACAAATGCATGGTACACAAGTATGATCATTCTGAAAAATAACCAAGCTTGTCCCATTAATATTATTGTAGGTATACAGTGAGTCCTGTTGTGTGGGGTGTGGCTTGTAGACAGTGTCTTCAGTTTTTGTTAGCAATACAACAACAACAACAGAAAATAGCAACCAAGCACTTTATCGATTCAATTTTATAATTATAAAAAAATATTAATATTGTTCACTTGTCAGAATTTAAAAAATACTGTTATAGTGTCGAGTTTAGTGTTGTTGAGGAAGATATTGCTGAGTTGTGCTTTTTCCTGTTTGTCAGTTTTCTATAAATTAAGAAAGCTTCATGTATCTGATAGAAAGATCTTACAGTCCCTGCATTTATTTGGTCTATAGTATATGAGAATGAATAGAATACTTAAAACTGTACTAACAAAAAAAATCCCACTACAAATCATTTTAAACTTTCGTTGTAAGTGTAAAAAGCTTGTAATCAGACTCTGCATGTGACTAACTACAGTCAGCCTTAGTATATATACTATACATAACTCAATTATGTTTGTCTTATTCTGTGTATGAACTCTATATATGCATGCGTATTATTACATTGGTACATGCAGTATATAATTATGCCAGTAGAAGATTGTATTTAAAGCAATGACTATAACAATAATTACTGCATGGTATTGTAATTGTTATAATTATACGGTGTAAGCCAATGCCTTCGATATTGGCTTATACAATTTGTGAAAGCAGAAATTGTAATGTAATTGTTTTCATGATAATGCCTTGTACTAATTGCTGCTAAACTCGTGTAATAGAAATGTTTCCTGAAATTGTCTAAACAAATTTATTGCTTATTATTCAGTAACGTGCACATTGCACCATTATACATATACAAACAGAACATGATACACTTAATTTGCTATTTAAATTCAATTGTATACAAACAATGCTCAGTCAGTTTACTATAAGGTTTATAGTACAAAAAAAATTGGAGTATAGTTCATGTTGGTTTGCAGATGGAAGAGTCAACAACTACTTTTTTTGAAAATGTAAACCACACTACAGCAGTAAATGGTCCAGCTTTCGCAACTGCTGTTTCAATAGAGATCGTACTGGCTGCCATTACTAATCTGTTTGTGCTGATCTTCACCATCTGTCATCCAAAGACACTCAAGCAACCATCGATTATATTCTTGACTAATTTCATCTTGGCTGATTTAGTAATGACTTTCATCTACATGCCAACCATTGTGATCACTGCTATTGAATCAGAATGGATATTTGGACGGACAATTAAAGAGAAGATGGCCACTTGCCAGTTTGTTGCATTTGTTTTCACTCACATACTCTATACTGAATCATTCACCCTCACAGCGATATCAGTGGATCGATTCCTGTTCATTGTTAAACCATTAATTCACCGGCGATATATGAAGACATGGGTAGCTGTGTTAGTGAGTATACTCACATGGATAGCATCCTGTATAATCTCAATACCTCCTTTGTTTGGATTCGGGGCATATAGGTTCCTATCATACCATCAGTTTACATGTTTACCAGTATTGAAGGGACAAGTGATATACATGGCTTTAGCTTCGGCCATTATCTTGGCCTGTGTTATCATTATAATTGTTACATCAATATGGACGTTTTGTTTTACACACAACTATATAAAGAGGACGGAACAGAGCAATATGAGATTCGATACAGGCAACAGTAGGGGGGTGTATGATACTCGACTTCTAAAGATCATGGGTATTTTTGGTACAATGGTGTTGGTGACTGTTATAACATATGCACCAGCAATCATTGTGGTAGTTGTAGCTGCAATCATCAAATATGAGAATATTCCTTATGAAGTCTATTCCACCATGACATTCCTGTTCTACACTATCACCATCTCTAATCCTATCATACAGTCATACTTTAGAAAAGACCTGAAAGATTTTGCAGTGAAGATGGTTTCCAGCTGCACCATCAGCAGAGCAAGTTGTAAAGTCAAGCAAGAAACTGAGCCATCATTGCCCTTCGCACTGGGTTATTCAACAACAATTGCTGTAATTCCATGAAACATACCTTTGGAACAGCTTTTTGTTGATAATTATACTAGATATGCATTGTTCAGTTTTAGTGTCATATTCTTGATTATGCTGTCTTGCTGATTATTATGATTGCTATAATTATTATACAATCACGCAGTGCATGACAGTATATAGCAGCATATAGTTTAGGAAACATCTTTACTCTTCAATAGCATTTAAAAGTATTATTAACAACCTGCATATGCCTGTAATAATATATTGTTATTATGCATAACATTACACTTCAGTTATAGTTAGTCTATTATCACACAAATTAATGCATGATGGTAAACAAGCATGATCATTCTGAAAAATAACTACCAAGCTTGTCCTGTCATCACATCATTATATAATATTATTGCAGGGAGTCCTTTAGTATGGGGTGTGGCTTGTATAGGCATGCAGTGTCTTCAGTTTTTGTTGAGCAATATAACAGCAGAAAATAGCAACCAAGCACTTTATAAAATTTTCTTATTATTATTGTTTGACTTGTCAGAATTTAAAAAATGCTGTTAGTGTCAAGTATAGTGTTGTTGAGGAAGATATTGCTGGGTTGTGCTTTTTCCTGTTTGTTTGCTACAGCTAATTATGAAGCTTCAGAATAATTCTCATCCATGCATTTAATAGGGCTATAGTATATGAGAATGAAAGAATACTTAAAACTGTACTACTACTATATACAAAAAAATCCCATTACAAATTTAAACTTTCGTTGTAAAGTTAAAAGCTTGTAATCAGACTCTGTGACTAACTGTACATACCTCAATAATATATGTTTGTCTTCTATGTATGAGCTCTATATGCATGCACCGTATTACATAATACAATGGCAGTAGCTTGTATTCAAATCAATTAATGAACGATGTAATTATAATTATAATTACTGGTATATTGTATGTTAATTTGTATATCTACAATTGTTACGGTGTAAGCCAATGCATTCAATATAGGCTTATACAACTTGTGAAAGCGGAAATTGTATAATTGTTTCATGATAATGCTTGTACTAATTGCTGCTAAACTCATAATAGAAATGTTTCCTGAAATTGTATCTAAACAATGATAATAAAATTTATTGCTTATTATTCAGTAACAGCACACCATTATCTACATGTATATACAAACAGAATATATACTTAACCTGCTATTTAAATTCAATTGGCATATAGACACTGCTCAGTCAGCAGTTTACCGTAAGGTTTAATTTAGTACAAAAAAAAATTGGAGTAGATCTAGTTCATGGCTGGTTTGCAGATGGAAGAGTCAACATGCAACTATAATACTAGTTTTTTTTGAAAATGTAAACCACACTACAGCGGTAGATGGTCCAGCTTTCGCAATCACCTTTGCAATAGAGATTGTGTTGATACCGTTACTAATCTGTTTGTGCATGCTGCTGATTTTCACCATCTGTCATCCAAAGACACTCAAGCATGCAACTATTGATTATATTTTTAATTGACTAATTTCATCTTGGCTCAGTAATTTAGTAATGACTTTCATCTACATGCCAACCATTGTGATCACTGCTATTCAAGCAGAATGGATATTTGGACGAAAAATCAAAAATCAAAGAGAAGACATGTAGCCACTTGCCAGCTTGTTGCATTCATTTTCACCCATGCATGTACTTAGCACTCAATTGTTCACCCTCATAGCGATATCATGTGGATTGATTCCTGTTTATTGTTAAACCATTGATTCATCAACGATACATGAAGACATGCATGGGTAGCTGTTGTAGTGAGTATACTCACATAGATAGCATCCTGTCTCAATACCTCCTTTGTTTGGGTTAATTCGGAGAATACTGGAATATGTAATATTCCAGTTTACGTGTGTACCATTTTGCATGTAGATGTGATATATGTTAATTGCTTTAGCTTCGTGCGTAATTTCGGCCAGTTTCATCATTATTATTGTTACATCTATATATGGACATTAGTGTTTCACACATGATTATATCAGGAGGACGGAACAGAACAATACAAGCAATATATACAGGCAAATGGCAGCCATGCAATATGATCGCAATGGCAGTTGCATATGCTGGACCATTCACTATACTGTAGTGTAGTTTGCATCTTCAAAAAAAGTATTAATTATTGAAACTGAAAAAAATAAATAAATAAAAAAAAATAATGATAATAACCAGCACATACACGCAATGTATAATTGTGACACTTATAAAACTGAAGAAATGCCTTAGTTTATAGCCTAAAAACAGAAAATGTTCTACAGGTATGCACTATGGAAGTACAACAGTTGTTGTTGAATAACCCACTGCTAGAGGCAATGATGGCTCAGTCTCTTGCTTGACTTTACAACATGCTCTGCGGCGGCTGGTGCAGTTAGAAACCTTCTTCACTATGAAATCTTTCAGGTCTTTTCTAAAGTACGACTGTATAATAGGATTAGAGATGGTGATAGTGTAGAACAGGAACGTGATGGTGGAATAGGCTTCATCAGGAATCTTCTCATATTTGATGATTGCACCTACACTTACCCCAACAAGTGCTGGAGCATACGTTATAACAGTCACCAATAACATTGTGCCAAAAATACCCATAATCTTCAATATTCGAGTATCATACACACTCTTATATTCACTCGCAATATCATTATACCCTGCAGTGGTCTGTTCTGTCCTCCTGATGTAGTTATGTGTGAAGCAATAAGTCCATATTGATGTAACAATGATAACAATAGAACAGCTAAAAAGTACAGCCGAAGCTAAAGCAACGTATACCGCATGTACATGCCAAAATGGTACACACGAAAACTGAAATGTTGCGTACGAATATTCTCCAAACCCAAACAAAGGAGGTATTGATAGTATACAGGATGCTATCCATGTGAGTATACTCACTAACACAGCTACCCATGTCTTCATATATTGTCGGTGAATCAATGGTTTAACAATGAACAGGAATCGATCCACTGATATCGCTGTGAGGGTGAACGATTGAGTATAGATTATGTGGGTGAAAACAAATGCGACAAACTGGCAAGTGACCATCTTCTCTTTGATTGTTCGTCCAAATATCCATTCTGATTCAATACCAGTGCCTGTGATCACAATGGTTGGCATGTAGATGAAAGTCATTACTAAATTAGCCAAGATGAAATTAGTCAAGAATATAATCGATGGTTGCTTGAGTGCCTTTGGATGACAGATGGTGAAGATCAGCACAAACAGATTAGTAATGGCAGCCAGTATAATCTCTATTGCAATGGCAGTACCATATGCTGGACCATTCACTGTTGTTACATTATCATAAAAAGAACTTGTTGATTGTTCCATTTCAACCACTGACCAACACACTGATGTAAATTCTTTCAGTAAAATGAAGTAGCTGAGTCAACTGACAAGTTCAGTGCATGCATGAATGCCTTATATATGGCATGCCGCAAGCACTGACCGGCCATATAGCTTAAATAGGAACTGCATTTTTTGTTTTCATTATTTTTTTGTCATATGAACATGTACATGCATCAGCTAGTGTAGTTGCATGTGTCTGTGTGTTCGAGTCAAGCCATATTAATGATCTTACGCATGCAATCATTATGTTGCATATGGTTCCAAATTGAATTAGTACTCAAAGCATTTCTACTATCTCAAGTGGGTTCCATAATGAATTAGTACTAACAACAATCAATTACATTGAGCCAATTGCTGTGAGGTAGTTATAGTGCGACATGAATTATAATGGAATGCATCACTGCCATTTATGTCATTTGTTTCTCCTAACTCTTCAAGAAATAACAATAATTGGAAGCAGTTCATAGACTTTTTTCTGCGTCAGTCTGCATGTACTGTCAACAATGCTTTTATGAACCAAACAGCAGATTTTATAGTGTCATAATAACATCATGGGATAACAATTTGCCATTAATGGTGCATGAAAGGAAAGCATTATTTGAAATGTCAGATTCCATGAATTGTTACAGCAATCAATAATAATCAAGTTATATTACATCACACCTGCACCCCCCCCCCCCCCACCTTCCCCAATATTCCCCTAGCTTCGTTCAGGTTGCCATGGGACCAAATCACTGGCAATGTTACTACAGCTGGTATGTATTATGTATTATTATACTATAAAAACCTATAGTGTGTACATACATTGTGCAAAATTATTGTCTACTATTTTTCAAAGTGGATTCCTTTTTTTACAAGCAACTGTTGATCCTCTGCCTGAAAGATGTTTTCAGAAGCCATGCACTCTCACTCTAAAGGCGATCAGTGAAATACCGTCAATAAGTTTATAAACATTATAATAATGTTAACTGTATACATTTTTTATACAATATTTACGATACCTCCTGAATATGCATATACCTACATATGCAATTATACAATTATGCATGGTGATAGTAGTCGAGTATCATACACGCTCCTATATAGATCTTTAGTCTATAGATGTGTGTGATTGCTTTCATTATAGGCCACTGTAGGCTAATTATACAAGTTTTACATGATGCACATATGCCATACATACCCATCATATGCAGCTCAATTCAATCAGGAAGTCAGGTAATCATTCAGTAAGCTCTAACCATGCATTGAGTACATGTGCCAAAATTCCTGGTATTAACACACAATTAATATATACTATAGCCACTTATCAGCTAGTGTTTATGTATGAACAAAACATGAACTGCATGCATGATTAGTACAATGCATGCATGTATCAGCTTAAGTTGTTGAATTGCATATATATAAATGTATTAAAACAGTTAGCAGGCCATCAAATATTGCTATTGTAAACTTAACCCCTGCAGTCCGAATTATGCATTATAATATATTTTTTAAAAGTTCCAACTCTGTCCAGAAACACCAACACCTACACTTATAACACTCATTAACAGTGAGCTGGTGTCAATCAGCAAGTATGACACCTTTCAAACCATAGTATAAGATATTGGATGCGCACTGAAGGGCATACCATGCAGTAATCAGTACATTTTGCCTAAACATTTTGTATCAATATGGAGGAAAATGAGATGTTTTTCGATTTTGCATACCAAAATTCTACAGCAAACGGTCCAGTTTATGCAACTGCTGTTTCAATCGAGATTGTATTGGCTGCCATTACTAATCTGTTTGTGCTGATCTTCACCATCTGTCATCCAAAGACACTCAAGCAACCATCAATTATATTCTTGACTAATTTCATCTTGGCTAATTTAGTAATGACTTTCATCTACATGCCAACCATTGTGATCACTGCTATTCAATCAGAATGGATATTTGGACGAACAATCGAAGGAAAGATGGCCACTTGCCAGTTTATTGCGTTTGTTTTCACCCACATACTCTATACTCAATCATTCACCCTCACAGCGATATCAGTGGATCGGTTCCTGTTTATTGTCAAACCATTGATTTACCGACGATATAAGAAGACATGGGTAGCTGTTTTAGTGAGTATACTCACATGGATAGTGTCCTGTAATCTCAGTACCTCCTTTGTTTGGGTTCGGGCAATACGAATCTTCCATATACAGTTTCACATGCATACCAGTATGGCATGCAGACGGGATATATGTTGCTTTAGCTTCAGTCGTTGTTGTGTCCTGTGTTATTGTTATCATTGTTACATCAATATGGACATTTTGCTTCACACATAACTACATCAAAAGGAAAGTACAGTCCACCAGCGCTGTGAATGCTGGTAGTGGTACTGGTAGTGTGTATGACAGTCGATTGGTCAAGATTATGGGTATTTTCGGTACTATGTTGTTGGTGACCGCTATAACGTATGCTCCAGGGTTCATTGGGGTGATAGTAGGTGCAATCGTCACGTATGAGAGGATCCCGGGTGAAGTTTATTCCACCATCACGTTCCTGTTCTACACAATCACCATTTCTAATCCTATCATACAGTCGTACTTTAGGAAGGACTTGAAAGACTTCATAGTAAAAAGGTTTTCCAGTTGCATCTTCCACTGTAAGATCATGCAAACAATGCAACGAAAAAACTGAGCCACCATCACCTATAACAGCCCCAACCAATATAATTGCATAACTATATATCACTAGTATAGTCTCATTCAGTATTCAGCTTTTAATCATTCCCGACATCAGTAACAAAATTTTAATTTTTTAATTTAAGTATACACTAATAAGGACCTTTTGACTTTTATTTTTCTATACATTATTAGATAAATAAACAAACTTAGAAGTATATGCGGGAATATAGTCTATATAGTCTAAGGCAATATTATAGAGTAACTGATGATGCACATGCCATGCCATACTGATGGAGCTCAATTCAATCAGGAAGTCAGGTAATTATATTAGCTCTATAATCATTGAGTAGATCTATATATATGCATCGAAATTCCGGGTAAACACAATAAATTATTAATTATATAAACACTGTCAGCGTTTACGTATGAGCATATAATTGATCAATACAGCATGCATATCACTGCTGAGTTCATGTGATATATGTAGTTTGTGCATGCGGGGTGCAGGCTGGAGAATGTTGCTGTTTCTATATATCGGTATATAGCAGTCCAGAATCTATTATTCTTTAAAGTTCAACTACAATGTATATTCTAAGGCTATACAATACAAAAATACCACACCTATAACATAACTAACACTCATTAGCAATGAACTGGTGTCAATGAGACTATGACACCTTTAGTCAAATCATAGTATAAGCGATCGAGTCCACAAAAGTGCCTAATACATTTTTGTCTATATAGATAACATTTTGCGTCAATAATGGAGGAGGAGATGTTCTTCGATTTTGCAAACCAAAATTCTACAGCGAATGGTCCAGCTTACGCAGCTGCTGTTTCAATCGAGATTGTACTGGCTGCCATTACTAATCTATTTGTGCTGATCTTCACCATCTGTCATCCAAAGACACTCAAGCAACCATCGATTATATTCTTGACTAATTTTATCTTGGCTAATTTAGTAATGACTTTCATCTACATGCCAACCATTGTGATCACTGCTATTGAATCGGAATGGATATTCGGACAAAAGATCGAACAGAAGATGGGCACTTGCCAGTTTATTGCGTTTGTTTTCACCCACATAATCTATACTCAAACATTCACCCTCACAGCGATATCAGTGGACCGGTTCCTGTTCATTGTTAAACCATTGATTCACCGACAATATATGAAGACATGGGTAGCTGTGTTAGTGAGTATATTCACATGGTTAGCATCCTGTATAATCTCAATACCTCCTTTGCTTGGGTTCGGGCTTTACGAATCTTCCATATATAATTTCACATGCATACCAGTATGGCATGCAGACGGGATATACGTTGCTTTAGCTTCGGTCATTCTTGGGTCTTGTGTTGTCGTTATCATTGTTACATCAATAAGGACGTATCGCTTCACACATAACTACATCAAGATGAAAGTACATCCCGCTGGCACCACAAATACTAGCAATGTTAGTAATACTGGTAATGTGTATGACAGTCGATTAGTCAAGATTATGGGTATCTTTGGTACAATGCTGTTGGTGACCGCTATAACGTACGCTCCAGCATTCATTGGGCTGATAGTAGGTGCAATCTTCAGGTATGAGAGGGTCCCGGGTGAGGTCTATTCCACCATCACGTTCCTGTTCTACACTATCACCATCTCTAACCCTATGATTCAGTCCTACTTTAGAAAGGACTTGAAAGATTTCATAGTGTCTTCAGTGAAGAAGTTCTTTAGCTGTTCAAGTGATCGTCGATCGAGGGAATCTAGTGCTATCATCATGGTGCAACAGCAAAGCCAACAGGCAAATGTGCAATGACCTTAATTATAATTAATTTGCTGTACAAAAAAAAAAATAATAATAAAGGTCTATTTTTTTTTGATTGTTAATTATTTCATGCTATATGCATAATTCTGGTTATTATATATAATTATATATATATATATATTTTTTTTTTGAATAATACTTTATTCAGTGTAATAGAATTTAATTACCAGCTCTAGCGTTTAGTTATACTTTTAAATAATTAATTTTAAAGAATTGCTAATGGTTATAAAAGGCATAATCCAGCAATGAATTCCAATAGTTTAGTATTAAATAAAAGTAGCCCTTTGTTCCATAAAAAAAAAATACTGGTGAATGATTTTGATGGGGTGGGGGAACTCCCTATAATAAATATCATCTAATCGTCCTCACTGTATTCACTTTCAGTTACACTCTCTTCAATGACATCGTCCTCTTCTTCTTCCTGTTCGAGATCCGCCCACTGCTCTTTGCCTGACACCTCCTTTCTTTCATGTACTTGAATCTGTTTTAAAAGGAAATATCAATAATAACCATAAAATGTGTGCCTGAGCATAAAAATTTTGACAGCTGGAAAATGTTGTTGGGTCAACATGATTGATAAGCAGTATTGGTTTACAGTGGACTCTCCTCACTCTCACTATTTAGACTAATTAGACCCTCAAAATGCAACTAGCTCTCTAATGTGACCCCAATTAACCTCCTTCAGGCATGAATTGCACAATCTGTCTACTAATTCATGGAAAAGTTACTACCTCAGTAATTAGATCGATCCCAAGGATGGTCGGATTAGAGGGAGTCCAGTGTTCCAAACAGTATACAAAATAAACAACCCTACATGTATAGTATGTATGTATGTAGTAACCTTAAATTTCCTTTCCTAAATTTTTAGCTAAAAATGTTTCGTCACTACAAGGCCATTGTCATGTAAACCACAAAGATGATAAAATTTTCGGTTGATTTTGTCATTTCAGCTAATGACAAAAAAATATTTACATAATTATTAAAATACAGCAAATAATGGCCTATATACCTACTGTATACATGTACATGTATAACTCTGTGTGCTTTAATCAATCTCCAAAAGTTATTACCCAGACTCTACCCACTTAGAACACACACACAAAGGAATTGTACTGTGATTACTGATTACATGTACATGTACTTTATGCACATGTACACTGTACATGTATGTACTTGTAAACAATGTTTTGATCTACAAATTAAAGCCATGAGGGTAGGGGGGGAGGGGCAGGAGACAATTGAGCCACACCTTAAATTAAGCATATTGCAAACTAAAACTGTCTCAATCCTAACTACATCAAACAAACCTTTAGTTCTTGTTGAACAAACAAGTTAAGGTAAGAGTCGGACATCAGCACAACAGTGTATCGATAATTACCACGCTCAGGAGCCATCCATCTCAACTTGACCTGTTTAAAAGGAAAAATATTTGAAAATCAGAAAACAATCGATATCTATTCTTGTGTACCTCCTTTTCTTTCTTGAGTCCTGCTACTTTCTCTGGTGAAACCACGATCTTGTTCTTCTTCTTGTCTATTATATACAGCCACCATAGTTCTTGCTTGTCCTGAGCAACGAAAAGAAATTCGTCACAATAAAGAGTACTAGTTGTCATAAAAAATAAAATACACACAGTGTAAACAGTGTGTACAAGGTACATGTACATCAGATCAATGCTTGTCGCTATTTTAATGGGGAAAGTGTTGACTAAAGTTGAAGGTTAGATATGACAAAAAATTATTAGAGCATAGTTTATGTGTAAAGTAAACAAACACGAACAGTAAACAATAAACACACGGAACTATTTATAATCCAATCGCTTTTCCGATTTGTAAAAAAAAAATCATGAACAGCAGTGAAAACTCGACCAGTATTCAGCAATCAGCTGTTCTAGCTTCAGTGATAGGAGGTGAAATGATATGCAGTTTGACCATTAACTTCTTCCTATTGACATTCACCCTCGCAAACTATAAGATACTCAAGAACCCTTCCATCATATTCCTCACCAACTTCATCGTGACCAACCTCATACTGGCTACTGTCTACATGCCATCATTCATTATATTGGTGATAACAAGTAAATGGATAGACAGATGGAGTGAAGAGAGAAAGCAAGCTTTGTGCCAGTTTCAGATGTTCGTCCTGCTTTGGTACATATTCAATGCCACGTCCACCATTGCTGTAATATCCGTTGACTGATTCCTTTTTATTGTGAAGCCATTACTGCATAAACATTACATGAAGACTTGGGTGGCTGGAGTGATAGTCGGTACGCAATGGATCACATCTTCTGTACTGTGTGTACCACTGCTAGTAGGACTGGGAACGTTTGAATACGAAAGGCAGATCTCTCCGTGTCTCTTTCTATGCTGGTACGGGCCGGATGGGTTCATATTCACCGAAGCTGTGGTACACTTGCTGTGCTTTGCTGTTATATTAATAACCACTCTATGGACATTTTGCTTTGCACGAAGAGTACTCAGAGCCAACGTGGCCACACATTCCAACCACAGTCGGGGCGTCTATAAAATACGCAATGGTAAACTCATTGGAATGTTTGGTATGCTCTTAATCGCAGTCATTATTAGTTACGGCCCATTTTACTTGACAGTGGTTGTTGAGTCAGTGGTCGGAACTGAGAACACACCTCATGAGATGTACTGTGTGGCTATCACCTTTGGGTTCCTGAACACGATACTGAATCCCGCTATACAATCGTATTTTAGGAGGGAGGTCAACGATTTTCTAAAGTCACAACTCAAACGAATACACTGTATTACCACTACCACTAACAATTCATCATCAAGAACAGTAGTGACTAATTCGAATAATGTTAATACAAGTACTTTATGAGTAATTTTTATAATTAAGTAATTTAATATACTTTCATATAATGATTAATGCTGTTATTCATTACTCTAAAACGATTAAATTCAGAATATACGGTCGGGGTAGGTGCGCGTTAATTAGAAGCGTTTGGTGCACTGGTTTGTATGGAAATTGATTGGCTTATATCTCCTGTTTCATACATTTCTCAGCGAGGAAAAATAAATATTCGAAGAAACGTAAGTTCAGAGATTACATTAATAAGCGCTACGGGTAACTTAGGAATATATGGTGAAAATTGTATAGTGCTCAATAATTATAACTCTTTTTCTAGTAAACAATAAAGCTACGTTCATATTGAGTTGAGGATTTGCTCATTAGTATTCATTAGCAATTATTGCGCAATAATTATCATTCATAATGTATTAAGTACGGAAGTGCGTGGGCGGAGTATAGTAATAATTAATGAATCTTAGATGAATTTTAAGCAAATCTTCAACTCGATGTGAACAGACTTTAACCTGTTTGTTGTGATAATTTCGCATGCATCCAAGTTACAAACGACAGGAAAAAAAAGCAAGACAAAATTGACATTTCTCCATACAAACTAGTGCAATAAACGCCTCTAATTAACGCACACCCACCCTAGCCATATTCCAATTATTCGTTTTTATAGTAATGAATAAGTCCCATTGACACAACTATAACATAACAAAAGACACTGAATTTGGCCCATTTTAATTAGTCTTAGTGTGGGCGGTATGTGTACAGTTTATTTTCACTCATTATTCTTCCAGTGGGGGAACCAATTTTTGTTGTTCTATTATATATTATACATAATAACTGATGACTATGATATTCATACAAACTATATTTGTTACGCTACAATAAATAGACCAAACATCAAAACAGTGCTATGGGCCAACATTTTCCATTGTAATTTTAGCAAAAATAAACCCCAGCTAGAATTAGCCAGGCTTAATGTGCTCAAAAACAGGTATCACATACTCCATCAACACAATCAACAACTTTGACTCACGGAGGATTAGAAAACACTACCAGAACACAGAAGAACCACAAGTGCTCCCCCCAGCCAAGCTAGCAAACAGCATTTACTATACACCATCAATATTATTAAACATTAGCTGTTAATTGTAATTACAAGTGTGTAAACAATTCAATGTACTATACACATATACAGTGTACATGTACATGTACCATAGTGTATACATACACATACATATACAGTAGTACTTATATGTACATACTATATGTACATGTACATACAGCTGCTAAACCATCAAGTGTTAGAATAATTATAACAATTATAACTATTATAATGAAATTAATGAGTGATCGAGTGCGTGTCAATAGTGAGCAAAAGGTAGTTAGTTTTAGGGAAACAAATACATGTACATGTATACAAATTTTTCCAACACACAAGAACTTGGGTACATGCAGAACACATGATAGCTAAACCTCAAGGAAAATATAAATTAATTACATTTAATAGCAGTAATGATAAATTTAGCAAGTGATGATATGTTTGAAAACACGCTTCCTATAAATGTACGTGTTGATATTTTTCAATGTGAAAAAAATCAACAGATTAACCTAGCTGTAGAGGACAAAACTATACAGCATCTACCACCAACCCTCATAACAGCCCAGTACATTCCAACAGACAAGTAAAAAGCATTGGATAAAAGTGAATATGGAGTCTGTCTTTGAGGAAAACAGCAATTACACTTCAGCTGCTCAAAATGTTGCTATTGCTTCAGTGGTTACGATCGAATTTATAACATGTCTGTCTATGAACTCATTCATACTGGTCTTCACCCTGTGGCATCCAAAGGTACTCAAGAATTCCTCTACCATTCTACTGACGAACTTCGTATTATTGAACCTACTCTTTGGTATCCTGTACATACCTACCATTGTAGTCTCCAGTATTGCCGACAGCTGGGTGTATGGACGAACTGGGAAGGAAAAATACAGAGTGTGCAGTTTCATGGCCTTGGTCCTGCTATTGTATGGACTCAACTCTATACTAACACTCACTGGTATATCAGTTGACCGATTTCTCTTCATTGTGAAGCCCATATTCTACCGACAATACAATAGGCCATGGATTGCTAAGGTAGCTATACCCGCCATTTGGTTGCTGTCCTGTTTACCGGGCATATTGCCACTGGCGGGAATTGGTGCATACGTGTATGATCCGTTTTCAGCAGCATGTGTTCCTTATTGGCCCGAAAGCAAAATTCTGGTCGCCATATTTTTCACAACCATCTTCATCTGTTTCGGAACGATAGTGGTATTCACCGTTTGGACGTTTTGCTTCACGATGAACTTCCTCCGAAGAAACCGGAATATACTTGGAACCAACAATAGTACCGACGACTCTGAGTCCATTGGGAGCATCTACCATAGGAAAATGTGTAAACTGATTGGGATATTTGGAATGCTACTGTTCGTCACCTCCCTGAGTTACCTACCGTTGTTGATTAAATTCCTCGTTGGTGCGTCTGGTAACCCTGCTAACACACTAAACACAGCAGTACTCATATTCCTGTCTCTTAACACTATATTGAACCCAGTTATTCAGCTTTACTTCAGGAAGGAGCTCTC
>JAYJLX010017000.1:0-17638 GCA_036873525.1 Chalinula nematifera | reverse complement strand
ATGCATCAGTTTCACGCTTCCTTTCAATGTTACTTTTTAGAGCATCAGTGTTAATTTTATTTTAGTTAGTTATAGTTAGTTTAACATGCTTGAAAAATGATTTAGTTAGTTATAGTTAGTTAACTAAAACTAATTTTGACCAACTAAAACTATTTTGACCAACTAAAAGTACTTTTAGTTATGGTAAATTGAACCAACACTAGTGTTTTGTGACGAAGATGATACTAAACTGTTTGTTTTAGTATAACGTGTGGTTAGTCTCACTAGCCAGCCCCTCTTGAAAAAGGGTCTGGAAAACATCAACACAAGGAGCTGCAACAGGTGCAACTGTAGTTGAATCTCAATTAAATTTACTTCGATAAAATTAGAGCTGCAACAAATACTAATTTTTTGCATCCGGATATCCTGCTCTGTAACTGAACGATTAACTGGCAAATACTTGCAACCACACCCACCCAAACTGTGCTTTAATACAACATGTGTCGAAAAGGGTTTTTATGGACTGGTGTGCATATCATCATCATCGTCATTAGGATATTACTCACCACCATGTGTTATGAAATAACTGATATAATCTAATAATCATTGAAATTTGAAAGTATGTGATCATTTTGGGGGAAAGTTTTTTTTTATTTTTGAGCATTTTAATTTTAAAAAGTATTCATTTGGGTAAAATATTACATCCGGATAGTGTAAAACAAACGAATAACTGGATAAAACGAATATTTGTTGCGGCTCTAGATAAAATAGCACATGCTGTCACAGCTCCTTGTATTGACGTTTTCTAGACCCTCCTTTTATGAGGGGTTGGTAAGCGAGACCACATGTGGTACATGTAAGTTATTCCAAAGTGTTCTAATTAACACAATTGGTAGTGGGTGAACACATATAGTTCATGTTACAACATGCTTGTAGTAAGGGGTGAATAGGAGGAAGGGTTAGTGACCAATGTAGAACTAGAGTTTGTCGGTCATCTTTGAGTGGTAGTAAGAGCGTATGTAAGAAGAGAACTCACTAAAGTCTGTTCACGTTGAGTTGAGGATTTGCTCATTAAATATTCATCTAAAATTCATTAATTATAGCTACACACCGCCCACTCACTTCCATACTTAATATTATTTAATTACCAATGAATACTAATGACAAATCCTCAACTCAACATGAACGCACTTTAGTAGTAATGTAGACAGTGAATCCTAATTGTTACTATTAATAGCACGTGTGACCCGCCCACCCACTCTTTAAGTCATTTTTTTTGGCTAGTACTCTGTTTTACTCGATTCAGGAGGCAAGGCCTTGTGAACTTAGCTTTGCATGATTTAATAAGCAAGAAGATGAGTTCACATTGTCAGCTACAAACTGTAGGCTCTACAAAAATAGGCCTTGACTGTTAACTTTCAATCAGCAGTTTTGCATTTGCCTGGTTATTTTTGTTTTAAACTGAAACTTTTGCTGTGACTGAACAAATATTTATAGAATATATCTACCCTGTTTTATGGACAAGAACTCTTGTAAACAATTCCGTAGTTTTTGCAATTTTTTTCAATTACTATTCCCTACATAATTATGTACACTAGTGTCACCATTTAATAGTGCCAGACTAAGTTTCTTATTTTTCAATGATAGTGTATTTTATTGTATTGCTTTTTTTTTTTGCTCAGATGTGTTTTGTGACGAAGACGGTACTAAACTGTTCAACAATAGAACAGTGTGTCCAGCGTGCGATACTGACCTGCCTGGAAAGTATGACATTGTTCGTGTTGACCTTCAACCATCTGAAGAGTATAAATCGGTTAGCAACACGGCACCCATCTCCAGTCACACTTATTATGTTATTGAAATACTGTATTGTAGAGAATACTTGAGGATACCATATATGCTACTGTACATGTATAGTACTACTGTACTTCACATAATAATATACCCAGCCTGTCCATTGTCGTGTAATGATTGTACCAACATGTACTGTAGTTGGTGAATATTCCTTAATTATTGTTTAACAGTGTCAGTCTGAAGTTTAGTGTAATTGACTTTGGTGTATATCACGTACAGTATGGTTCATTATAGTTACATGTGTACATGTACATGTACAGCAGACTACAGTGATATAGTGTTTGTGTGTATAGATGCTGTTGGCTGGACAGAGACCTGAAACGATTATTGAGATATGTTCTAGAGCACTGTCATTTTGGACGTACCAGGTAATAGTGGTTGTGTAGATTGAGTAACAGTTTAGTATTATGTTAATGCATATAATATATACTCTAATGTATAGTAAATGTAGGTACATGTATATGTGTATACATGGTATCTTGTGTCAGAGGTTTATTAATCTTGTCACACGTGCATGGGAAAGGATGGGAGGCCTACCCAAATTAAGGAATTTTCGGCCACATCCTTATGTTGGATTGTTTAATGGCCTGTATGTATATAATTATGTTTAAAGTGTAGTTATAGTTTGTTAGTGTAATGGAGGAATATTTTTACATTATACAATACTAGAGTCATCAGGAGAGGATGTATCAAGAGTACACAGCTGGCAAGTTGAAGGATAAGTTGTCTCAAGTGGAGGGCTATTATGAGCAGCTGCTATCAAGCACTCAGGCTGAGCTATCTTGTGAGTAGCAGTGACCTGGCTGTGTATTGTGTATGTTTGTCATTTTTCAGCCTTTCCTAATACCATTGTACTCACCCCCACTGGATATATTTGAACTGGACTAGCTGTGAAGAGTTTAATAGACTGTGAGTTATGATTTGAGCTGAGAAATGTTTCATTATAGTTGTGCATGCAGGGAGATATTCAGGCTGAACATCATTTATGATATACATGTTCTGGGTGGTTGTTAAGCATTAGAGAAGATGATTTGATACACTTTTTTACAATTTAATTGATTTGACTTTTGCCAATGAATATTTTTGAAAACTTTTCAAGCAAATCCAGCTCCACTCAATGTAAAAATTGAGTCATTAATATTTTATAGTTTATAGTATAGTCATTTACAGTATATTACTATTGGATTTATCCCGTTTTACTGTCTTAGCTCAACACAAAGAGCTTGAATCAGTTAAAGGGAAATATAATGAATCATCGGAGAAATTAATGGAGAAGACAAGGCAACATCAGAAGCTACAGGCAATGTATGATGGATTACGAAGGTATCTCTCTCTCCCTCGATCCTCCCTCTCTCTCATGTTAGATTATTGTAAATTATCTATATGTATCCATAGGCGTAGTGTGTCAATGGCTACGTTTGATGATACAGATGAAACATTCCTTCCTTCCCCCCAAAGACACTTGGCTCAGGTTAGACAGCGCCACGGACAGCTAATGGGTAGGATGCAGGATAAACCAGAAGGTACATACACTATATTAGAAGGAATCAGCTTTAACATTACTACTGTATTATGCTGTAGTGTCAACTGTGCATGAAAGTGAGTGTAGCTTTAAGAAAAAGTCATCAACAGGTAAACTAAAGGGCAAATCAACGAAAAATAGACTTTAATATGATTTTCATTATTGTGTATAATACCACATGCATTATCTATTGGCTGGTTGTGTGTTGTATATTGTACAGGTGCTGTCAATAATGCTCCACCCTTAACCAATATACAGGTATGTGATTATTCTTGTACATAATGTACTCTTTTAATATTGACTTCCACAGTAATGTAGTCCATGCATGCAGTGGATTTTATTGTGATTATTTAGTGTATTATATTGATTTTCAATTAATTTTGATGACGAATCAGTGACGAAGGTGCGAGTGAAAGAGGTCTATAGTGGATATATGTGATTATTATAGTGTATTATTAATATTGATCTATACTTGGTCGTTTAATAGATTGACCCAGGACTGGCTGCTGCTGTGAATGTGGGAGCGATGCAACAGAACATACCAAAACCATTTAATCCAACCCATTACAGAGGAGATAAGCGATAGTTGCTGCTGTATACTCTTCGTACATAGTACGTATATAGAACATTTTAAATCACTTACAATCATATACATAGTGTACATAATAATCCATCAACTGTGAACAAATTATATCAACTATATATAATCAATCTCTGTGTATATCAAAATGATTTTTTTAATCTACTCAGAAAGTTTCAACTCGTAAAAATAATAGTGACAAATATCAAAATAATTTTTACATCTTAATTATTATGAAAGAAAAATACTAAACATTTCGACAATAAATAATATTGTACATATTCTTGCATGCTATATGTGTGTATGTGTTGCTATTGATCATCCCTCTGTCGTAAAGTGATGCCATATTCTTCCAATTCTTTCAAGGATACTTCCGCAGGTGAACCCATCAAAAGGTCCTTCCCATTAGTCGACTTAGGAAAGGCTATTACGTGCCTTACACTGGACAATCCACAAAGAACAGCAATGAATCTGTCAAACCCTAAGGATCGAAATTGGTATACAAATGAATAATGGCAACTAATAAGGTTATTAGGATCAAAATAATACAAATGAATAATGGCAACTACCATATACGGCATATATTTAAAAGGGATATAATTTCGCGAATTCTGCGAATCAGACAAAATCACGAAATTAAATACCACTCAAAATTTGTTCTTCACGTGCACGCACAAAAAACGTATTAAATTGTTGGATAATCTACTTTTCGTGAATATTTTCCCCCTCGAATGCACACCTTAGATGAATTCGTGAAATTTTTAACCTGTGAAATATATGCCGTATACGGTATAATTAGGTTAATTATTATGTAGATAGATATCCAACCTAATGCTATTCCTCCGTGAGGTGGGCATCCATGCTGCATTGCTTTCAGCAAATGACTAAACTTCCGAGTGTCTACTTTCAGAACTTTATCCATAACGTATTCTTGAAGGTCTGGATTATGGATTCGAATGGATCCACCTCCCAGTTCCCATCCATTAACAACTAGATCATAATGCTGGGCGGTTACCTGAAATAGAATACTGTTTTATTATAGGTAAACATTAATACACGTACACATACAACACTACTGTACATAATATTTTCCCAATTACACATTAAAAATCCTCTTTTCTATACTCTGTATGCACTTGATCCCACAAAGGCAGCAATAATTAGGTGACATTATGAAAAACAAAAAGATGTGCAATTTTTTTTTTTTTTTTAAATTAATAAGTTATACTGAGAAAATTATATGCTGTACAACTGTATAAATTACAATAATGTATCAACTGTATACTGTATGCGTAGTCGTTTTTCCATTACCTTTATAAGGTCATCATGGGTTTTTGCTGAATAGAGTAATTCAAGATCTTGTTCAACAGGAGCTGTAAACGGATGATGAGTTGAAGTTATTACGTGTTCACCTACTGCTTACAATGTAAGACTGAAATAACCACCTCAACTCAAACACAATTATTATAACTATTTACCATTGCTACTATCAATGGAGAAGAGTGGGAATTTGTTAACCCATAAGAAGTCCATCTGGCCAGAGGGTAGAGACATTATTCCTTTCCTAGACAAAGTTCCAGCAACGTTGGTCCGTAGTCTGCCCAGAATTTGCAACTATTGGGAATATACAACAGCTACCATATATACCCCCTGAAAATATTCGTGGTACAATAGTTCTTGCTCAAAATAGCTGATATTGCAAGTTTAGCGCTAACCCAACAAGCTAAACTGCAAGCCCATCCCAGGTTGAACATGACCAAATAGTAAGTAGCTTCAAAAATATGCATTTAGCGTCATTATGCAACGTCACTTGTTTTCAGATTGCATCGGATGGGACTTTTCAACGCGAATACACTATAGTTTCCATATTGGTATATTTTCTATTTTTAGGCTAACTCTATTTTAAGGAATGTTTTGATTTTCCTGTTTATGTACAGTGCTTTTCATTTTGTATTATACATGTACATGTACAAGTACACAGTACAACCTCCGATAGTGGACACTCCAAGAAAGAGACCCTGAAAGGGACATAGTATAATAAACCTCTAACAAAGGACACTTGTCAGTGTCCCAAATAGACTTGTCTAATACATTTTGACCTCTGAGAAGAGGACAACCTCTCTATAAACGACAAAGCACTTCAATTTATATAGGATCCCACAGTGTTCTTTATTCAGAGGTTCCACTGTACATAGTTTTTTTGATTTTGGTTGTATTCTTGGTTACCCACTCTTACAAGAACCTAATATATATAATGTAATAAGACTACTGGCTCATTCTAGGAATGGGTGATACATGAAAGATACAATACAGCATAGAGTCTCAAAAGTTCACATGTACATATCATCTATGGATGTTATTTTTTGTGATTCTAAAATAATTCACAACCTATTTTCATTTTTCTGGTAGATATATATGTAATACTACCATAATTCTTTAAAAAATTTGTGCCTCTAATTTAGAAAATAATGATTCGGGAAAAAAATCTTCAAACACTTTCTAATGTTTTATAAATTACTGTTGCCTTTTGTTTTTTTTTGTCTTAACGAAAGGGACAGACTAGCAAAACTCAGCAGCCAGGTAACAACTACATGTACATGTACTTCATTTTGTTGCTTTGCTGCTGTATTTTTTTTTGTAAAAGCTTCCAATTTCATTAAAATAAACCCATGAGGTTAAAACTTTTATATTTTACCTCCAATTATGCCTTTTGCAAATAATCTGTTCAGAATTTAATAGACAAACTTTTCAGAGCAATTACGATATAATTATACACTGTAATGTATGTTGTATAGGCTTACCACTTCATCTGTATGTTTCTTGTTATCAAACAATGCAACCACATATCCTCCTGCTCCACCGGTACCATCCTCTATTAGTGAAGTCGTTTTAGTCAATAGTTCCCTCATATTGTGTGTATCCTGAGACACAGCTTGGGATACATGGGTTGAATCATCAGCATCAACTATTACCTGAATTAAAACAGAAACATACATATACACATAATACATACATACAACATATTGTACATACATACATACATACATACATACATACATACATACATACATACACACATACACACATACACACATACACACATACACACATACATGTACATACACACATACGTACACACGTACGTACACACGTACGTACATACGTACGTACGTACACACGTACGTACGTACGTACATATGTACATACGTACGTACATACATACATACATGTACATACATACATGGACAAGTGTGACAAGATCCCACCCCTCCATTATACTGAAGTTGAATTCAACTGTGTTCTTTCTTTCTTTACCCATTTTATTTTATTATTTTTTATAATTTTGGTACCGTATAACGGAAATATTTCGTGGCACAAAATTTTTGTGGATTTCGTGGTTATCTGTTTATCAACGAATATTTAATCCACAAATTACATAATTACACATGGTAAAGGTACACGAACGTGCAATCAACACCATGAAATTTTTACCACGAAATTTTGTCATATTTCATTATCCACAGAAATTTTGGGCCACGGAAATTTTCCGCTATACGGTATATAATTATAGTACATGTATGTGTATTTAATGGCAAATATACTATTAGTATAATCGCTAAAAGCACCAAATTTAGTACACGCAATTAATAGTGAGAATAAGGTATATTAAGTTTAATGGAATACTGTTTCAACTAGCCAGGGCTTAGTAGTAGAGAGTGTTTCAACTGTTACTCTGAAGTAAATCATATCGTTGGCGAGGTATCGAATACCCTTGGATTCTTCAACAAGGGAAGAGTGCTTGATGAATTGTGGCCAACCATAACAGCTTTCATCTATTTCACTTTTCTTCATAAAACTATCGATATTATTTGCAAATGTACGAGCAATATTGTGGTGTCCGTTATCCTTGACTTGATTCAATAGCTTGACACAGAATTTCCCTCTCATTGGGAATTCAAGATTGTCATCATACATCCCGGGCATCAGATTAATAAAGACAGAAATATGAGTGGATTTACCATCACCATTGCCATTAGGAAATACATTAAGCCTTATTTTATACCCTCCTGGACCAGTGTAGAAGCCATCGCTGTGCCATACTTCCCCTTTTTCCTTACGAAGGCTAAATTTATCCATTTTTATTGTAACAGGAGCAATTGGGTGTGGCACATTTTTACGAATCATTTCTACATGCTGAGAAACATTCTGCTTGATGTGTCGAAGGGCATTCTTCCTTTCACAAATGAAGCCACACCCCTGGTAATAAAACGGACATTTAACTTTTTCCTTAGGACACTGTTCAATATGTGAGGGCATCTTACGGCGCTTGACAACAGCTTTACAGCCAGTGTTTTGACAGTCCAACTCCATCTCAGGACACGTATTCTGATGCTTGGTAGTGATGAAACAATACGTACCTTCAGCGTTACAAGAAGGACAGACATGTCTTCGTTCAGGACAATCATCTGCCAAGTGCTTTTCTAACTGCAGCTTGAGTAAAGATTGGTGACAATCTTTACACTCGATATCCTGGTATACGCACGCATCCTTATGCTTTTCCACATCCCTTAACTCCCCGATCCAGTCACATCCTGATTTTTCGTTGTCACAATAAACCTTCAAGTTTTTTATTTCCATATTAACTCGAGTATCCCGAAAGTATTTTCCATTCATATTTTTGCGACAAAGTGGGCAATTATTGGACCTGCTTAAGCATGTTCTAAGACAGCCATCACAAAACAGCTTCCCACAACAAGTGACCTGGTGGGCATCTCTAACTACAAGATGACAAATTGGACACTTTTGAACATCAGTTGGACCAGGATCAACAAACTGGTAGTCGTAACCTCCTTCAATTAAAGGTCTCTTTCTGGAAAACATTTTTTTAACGAAAAAAAGCCTAGTCAAATAAACAACAACAAAATTCATAACAACAAAATTTATAACGATAAAATTCATAATCCCAAGTGATTTTACCCCATTATTCATTTGACGTCCACCCATTAATGCTTAAGATTGTAATTTATATAGTGGACATTGGACATGGGCTAAAAATTTATACTGGAAATTTGTAATTACAAATATTGAGACAGCATTGTAATAAATTAGCAAATGGACAAAGTCCAAGCCATCACTATAACAGTGTACGTAGCAGAAAATAAGAAACTGGGTCTTGGTAAGAACAACTGACAATTATATGTGTTTAAGGGGTGTGGCCAAACAATGACATCCAACAAAACTATCAATCTGCACAATAGCCAAAATTATTGCCTGAATCTGCCATATTTTCAATAATCAAGGATTATTGACTTCAAGTACCTTCTATGGAGTGAGTGTCAGTGAAGTTCTATCATTAAGTTTCCACTGAGATTACGTGGTAACGCACACAGACACGCTGGTAAAAACCAACTAATATAACCCTCAGCCCACACTCGAGTTAAATAAGAAGTGTGCATGTACATCAATGTTGCATTCATATAGTGTCAAAATTTTCGTGGTTAAAAATTTTCGTGATTCAAAATGGCTGACTCAGCTGTACTCACAATATATTGTAATTGCACAGGCTGAACTACAAGCCCACCCTTATAGTATAAACAAACATAATTCCATGTGTCTATGAATAAGTGGCTTCAAACAATAAGTAAACAAAGTTGGAAAATCACCTGATTTTGAGCTGAACTGCTCAGCTAATTTCAAACCCAGGAGCCCTAAAACAGCTCTGCTGTGACCGTCTTAAAGTGAACTTTTCTGTAACACACAGATACTATACTTCTAAAGTTAATTCTATAGTTTCCTGTCATATGGCTTCCCGCTTGAACTATGCTTGAACTCACTCAAGCCTATCCCTCGCTATAGGCTTCGCCCATGCGAGGGATAACTACTATGATTCTGTAGATGCCGTTGATATTGCTTCATTGGCCAATCATTTCAGTATGGAAGGCTAATAAATATTGAAGTGGCCCTTATGGCTAATGGGACTGACTGAAGGGTGTTTCTTAATCTCATTAAAAAAGAGGTAAATAGATGTCGGACTGATAGGTTGATGTGTGCCTGGTTGGTGTCTCCATTTGTGGTATCCCATGCAGGGATAGGAAAATCATATTTTTTTTCATATATCTACTGCTTCAGCTGATAAAGGAGCAACAATATATAATTCTAACATGTATACAGGGGACCTATGTGGTTTTTCAACCACATTACCAGCCATATTCGATCAGCCTACAAGGGGGCAATTCTGTGTTATTCAGGCCATACTATCATGATATATATGTATGACACATCAGTGACATCGGCCACAATTCTATCGAATTTTTACGGCTTCTTGATAAATATATCTTCACCAAGCAGGCTAAAAATATCAAAAGATATCAACATGCGACAAGCATTCACGGGTCCATGATTGATTGAAGAGATTTGAAAATTGTATCGTGCACTGTATTCAGATAAATTCACTGAGCAAGATTTGTTTGGGATATGGGGTGGGTCACCCAGGGTAATTTTTTCCCCTACAGGGCAAGAAAGGTATATTCGGGATCTTAGGAGCACCTTACTGCAACCAACACAGGTGAAGAAGCTTCTACAACAGTGTATGACTGCCCAGCTCATATTAGGCAATTATTATAATGAGGAAAACCAGTGGATAACACATATATTTACTGACGATACCTTTTCAAACTGTTTCTATGCGTTCCCAAGTACCGTAATATATACTCTATTCTTGGAAGCAAGTGAGCCGGTAGACAACACTCCTGTGACCAAGCTTGGGTTGAAAGTGATGCAGGGAAATTCGAGGCTGGGGAGGATATAGTTTTTTCCTTAAGCCCACCCCATACACTAGGCAACACTAGGTAACATGTTGCCTGCGCAACTCCATTGAAAATAGACTGGAGTTCGATTCCAGACAACATGTTGCCCCAAAATATCAAAGAAGAATCACTTCACCTGGTAATTTGTCGCCTAGCGTATGGGGAGGGGCTTAACAAGTATGGCTGACGCCACAATACCTAGCAGTAAGGGGGCCATTATGGAGGCCAGAAGGCTGCGTCACCATATAAAAGCAACTTTTTTTATAGTTATTATTATTACGTTACAGAGCAAATTTAGTGGAACTTGCTGGCTCAATGAAATGGATGACTTTCTGTAGGCCATAATTGCTGTGGTCGAACCTTCCAACCAGAAAGGAAGTACATATGAACATGTATATGATTTGTTAGAACCTCACTCTGCCTGTTAGTACGGGTTCCATAAGCTTGGAGTTCATTCAAATTCAGAATGGGATTGTGGCTGGCCAACTGTACGAGGCAGAGAATTCTAAAAACGAAAAAAAGGTTGAATGTGACACAATGGATATCCAACACGAATAATTCCCAAACGATTGACTACGACTCGTGGAGGTTTTATTCCAATCAAGACATCTTTGACTGCAAAAACTTGAGCATTAAAGGAACTATATATACTCGTTAAAAGGAACAAGAAAGGGGTAGATGCTGTTGTGATTCATTAGGGTATAGCCTGGTTGATACAAATAACAAATAATACTAAATAGTCGCACAAACCACTACAGATGGGGCAAACGAATTAAAGCTGAATTTTTGATGCCTAATCCCAAAGTATTTCGTACCTGTCTTATTTGTGACAGAATCATAAACACACATACAAATACTTTTACAATGTGATCCCAAGTATAACTGATGAAAGGAAACTTTTTTTTGTATTTTAAATGTGTATAACGAATTGATAAATTAAGGAGTCATAACAACATTTGTACTTTTTTAACTCAGTATCATAACAAATCAGCTAGCTACAAAATTGAATGTTAAAAAAGAGTTGTTCAAGGACACACTAAGGGCCCTTCAAACAATGGAGAAGTGCAAAAAGATCCCACCCCTCCCTCCCAAGGTGATAGCAGTATTTGTTTTAAAGTTAATATGAGTAAAGAACCTTCACTCAATTGATCATCACTTTTATATTGTCTCCATTCATTAATTCTGATTGATGAATTGACTAAAATGCCCAAACTTTTTAGTGTTCATTAAAAAAAAAAAACATGTATCATGTATAGATAGGTTGTGGATGATTTTCTATCTTTCATGGTATATAATTATAGTACATGCATGTGTATTTAACGGCAAAGACACTACAGATCACAAATTGAATTCAACATTGCTATTGTTGGTGTTGATACGTTTCACCCCATTTATGAAACTTGATACTAAACTAAATTTCATTAAAAAAAATTTAAACAATACAAGACTTCAACAGAATACCGTTTCAACTAGCCATGATTTAGTGGTAGAGAGAGCAAATTATGTTTGTTTATTTTGAATGAAATGAATATACATGCATAACCGCGAGGGTTCAGCACTTTAGTGCTTTCATTTCTCTTTTGAATTTGAGTATGGCTGAAATCGATTCCGATTCCACTACTACCAGTAGTCTCCTCGGTCCTCCTCCCACGAAAAAATCTAAAGCTGAAAAAAATACAGGAAGCCAGCAATAATACTCTCAACCCCTCGTCCTGTACATGGGACATTTTGCAAAGAATCGAATATGTTCCGTCCTTCCCAGAATTTGTTCATGATCTTGAGCATACATGTAAAGCTCTCGATGTAGCTCAAGATCCAGTGGACAATGCTGGTGACGATGCTATCGACTGTGTTAGCAGCCACACATATCTGTGGAACGAACGGGCAACAGGAACGTTCTGCCATTACCTGTTATGCTATGTGGCTAGAAAGCTAAGCAACGACGAACACAAATACCGAGGTTTACATGGAAGCGATCGTATCCAAATCATTGGATTTGCGCAAAAGCAAGAAGGCCGACAACACGTTCATAAGTTGAGAAATCAGAGGACTATAGCGGTTGTCGAGGTCAAGGTATCTGTCAATTCCACATTGACAATCGATGACCAGGCAAAGCTAGCACAGCTGTTTTATGAAGTGAAACTATTGTGCGATCAGGAGGAACTGCACCAGGCTGGTAGAGCAGCTCGAATGATTGCTATTTTGGCAAGCCAAGACCGGTGGCACTTCTTCCCGATAAAATCCGACTCACCTTTTGAGGTGATACATCATAGTCTGGTTGATAAAATATCGGCTTCAGCGATTTTCAGCCATATGAAAGCTTATATAGCACTGGTATAATTTCAGTTTTTTTTTTTCTTTTTTTTTTGTGTATCATTTTTCCATTCTTCTAAGTTTCTTTCTTTCTTTCTTTTTTTTTTGATTCATATGGATTTCAATATTCACCATAATAATAGCAGTAGTCTTTAAGTAGTATAATAATAGTCTTTCTCAGCTTTTTTTTTTTGTCAGCCTTCCTTATTCTTTATTCTTCATGTAAGTGATCGTTATCCTTGATTTGATTCAATAGCTTGACATGGAATTGCCTACTCATTGGGAATTCAAGGTTATCCTCATACTCCCCGGGCATTATATTAATAAAACATACAGAAATGTGACTAGACTTAGCATTCCCATAACCATTAGGAAACACATTAAGCCTTACTTTATACCCTTCTGGACCAGTGTAGAACCCATTACTGTGCCATATTCCCCCTTTTTCCTTACGAAGGCGTAACAGGAGCAGTTGGCAAAGGGTGACGAAGTGGGCATTCAATCTTTTCCTTATGACACTGTTCAATATGTGAGGGCATCTCACAGCGCTTGACAACAGCTTTACGGCCGGTGTTTTGACAGTCCAACTCCATCTCAGGACATGTATTCTAATGCTCGGTTGTGATGGAACAATAAGTACCTTCAGCGTTGTAAGAAGGACAGACATGTTTTCTTTCAGGACAGTCATCTGCCAAGTGCTTCTCTAACTGCAGCTTGAGTAATGATTGGTGACAATCTCCACACTCGATATCTCGGTATACGCACGCAGCTATATGCCTTTCCACATCCCTTAACTCCCCGATCCAGTTACATCCCGATTCCTTGTTGTCACAATAAACCTTCAAGTTCTTTATTTCGATACTAAAATGAGTATCCTGAAAGCAATTGCCATTGGTATTTTTGCGACAAAGTGGGCAATTATTGGACCTGCTCAAGCATTCCCTGAGGCAGCCATTACAGAACAGTTTCCCACAACAAGTGAGCTGGTGGGCATCTCTAACTACAAGATGACAAATTGGATACTTTTGCTCATCATTTGGACCAGGATCAACAAATTGGTAGTCATAACCTCCTTCAATTAAAGGTCTCTTTCTAGAAACCATTTTAAAACTAAAGAATTAAAGCTAACGAAACTGACACCAACAAAATTTTTTAACAACAAAATTCATAATCCAAAGAGTTTTAGTTGGATTTATTGCATGGCAACGAACCAATCAGATTTGAGTATTACATGTATATAATAATGTAATATACATGTAGAATAATCATTACGTGATTTTCAAGTACAAGCTGATCTAAAAACAATGTGTAACAACTGCCAATTAGTACCAAAGTGGAAGCATTCAATGAATGATTTTTTTCTTAAGCCCATCCCATACACTAAGCAACACCAGGTAACATGTTGCCTGCACAACTCCATTAAAAATAGACTGGAGTTCTATTCCAGGCAACATGTTGCCCCGAAATATCAAAGAAAAATCACTTCACCTGGTAAAATGTTGCCTAGCGTATGGGGAGGGGCTTAACAAGTATGGCTGACGCCACAATAGCTAGCAGTAAGGGGGCCATGGTGGAGGCCAGAAGGCTGCGTCACCATATAAAAGCAACTTTTCTTATAGTTATTATTACGTTACAGAGCAAATTTAGTGGAACTTGCTGGCTCAATGGAATGGATGACTTTCTGTAGGCCATAATTGCTGTGGTCGAACCTCCCAACCAGAAAGGAAGTACATATGAACATGTATATGATGTATTAGAACCCCACTCTGCCTGTTAGTACAGGTTCCCATAAGCTTGGAGTTCATTCAAATTCAGAATGGGATTGTGGCTGGCCAACTGTACAAGGCAGAGAAATTCTAAAAATGAAAAAAAGGTTGAATGTGACACAATGGATATCCGACACAATGGATATCCGACACAAATAATTTCTAAACAATTGACTTCGACTTGTGGAGGTTTTATTCGAATCAAGACATCTTTGACTGCAAAAACTCGAGCATTAAGAAACTATATATACCCATTGAAAGGAATAAGAAAGGGGTAGATGCTGTTATGATTCATCACGGTATAGCCTGGTTGATACAAATAACAAATAATACTTAATGAGTCGCACAAACCACTACAGATGGGGCAAACAAATTAAAGCAAAAATTTTGATGCCTAATCTTAAAGTATTTTGTACCTATATTGTTTGTGACAGAATCACGAACACACATACAAATACTTTTAAATATCCAAAGGCAATCCCAAATATAACTGATAAAAAGAATTTTTTTTTTTTTGTATTTTAAATGTGTATAACGAATTAATAGATTAATTAAGGAGTCTAAAAACATTTGTAAGTTTTTAACTCAGTATCATAACAAATCAGTTTAAATCTTCATAAGATAAGTATTAATACTGTTGTGTTCATTTTTAAACCTTCATAAGAGTCATTAATGCTATTTGTTAATCCACCTGCCCCCCTTGATCTTGAGCATAAAGCTCTCGATGTAGCTCAAGATCCAGTGGACAATGCTGGTGACGATGCTATCGACTATGTTAGGAGCCACACATATCTGTGGAACGAACGGGCAACAGGAATGTTCTGCCATAACCTGTTATGCTATGTGGCTAGAAAGCTAAGCAACGACGAACACAAATACTGAGTTTACATGGAAGCGATCGTATCCAAATCGTTGGATTTGCGCAAAAGCAAGAAGGCCGACAACACGTTCATAAAGTTGAGAAATCGGAGGACTATAGCGGTTGTCGAGGTAAAGGTATCTGTCAATTCCACACTGACAATTGATGACCAGGCAAAGCTAGCACAACTTTTTTATGAAGTGAAACTATTGTGCAATCAGGAGAAATTGCACCAGGCTGGTAGAGCAGCTCGAATGATTGCTATTTTGGCAAGCCAAGACCGGTGGCACTTCTTCTTGATAAAATCCGACTCACCTTTTGAGGTGACACATCATAGTCTGGTTGATAAAATATCGGCTTCAGCAATTTTCAGCCATATGAAAGCTTATATAGCACTGGTATAATTTCAGTTTTTTTTTCTTTTTTTTTGTGTATCATTTTTCCATTCTTCTCAGTTTCTTTCTTTCTTCTTTTTTTTTTTTTTTTGATTCATTATGGATTTCAATATTCACCATAATAATAGTAGTAGTCTTTAAGTAGCATAATAGTCTTTCTCAGTTTTTTTTTTGTCAGCCTTCCTTATTCTTTTATTCTTCATGTAAGTACCGATATTTGTTAATTTAACAGTATTATTGTAGTGATCGTTATCCTTGACTTGATTCAATAGCTTGACATGGAATTGCCTACTCATTGGGAATTCAAGGTTATCATCATACTCCCCGGGCATTAGATTAATAAATACAGAAATGTGACTAGACTTAGCATTCCCATAACCATTAGGAAATACATTAAGCCTTACTTTATATCCTCCTGGACCATGCAGTGTAGAACCCATTACTGTGCCATATTCCCCCTTGTTCCTTACGACGGCTAAATTGATCGATTTTGATTGTAACAGGAGCAGTTGGCAAAGGGTGACAAAGAGGGCATTTAACCTTTTCTTATGACACTGTTTAATATGTAAGGGCATCTCATGGCGCTTGACAACAGCTTTACAGCCGGTGTTTTGACAGTCCAACTCCATCTCAGGACATGTATCCTGATGCTCGGTTGTGATGGAGCAATAAGTACCTTCAGCGTTGCAAGAAGGGCAGACATGTTTTCGTTCAGGACAGTCATCTGCCAAGTGCTGCTCTAACTGTAGCTTGAGTAATGATTGGTGACAATCTCCACACTCAATATCCCGGTATACGCATGCAGCCATATGCCTTTCCACATCCCTTAACTCCCCTATCCAGTCACATCCTGATGCCTTGTTGTCACAATAAACCTTCAAGTTCTTTATTTCCATACTAACATGAGTATCCTGAAAGCAATTGCCATTGGTATTTTTGCGACAAAGTGGGCAATTATTGGACCTGCTTAAGCATTCCCTGAGGCAGCCATTACAGAACAGCTTCCCACAACAAGTGAGCTGGTGGGCATCTCTAACAACAAGATGACAAATTGGACACTTTTGCTCGTCATTTGGACCAGGATCAACAAATTGGTAGTCATAACCTCCTTCAATTAAAGGTCTCTTTCTAGAAACCATTTTAAAACTAAAGAATTAAAGCTAACAAAACTGATAACAAAAAAAAAATTAACAACAAAATTCATAATCCCAATAGTATTAGTTGGATTTTACCCACCTATATCCATCAAATATCCACCCATTTATACTATCCAAAAATGGTATAGATTGTAATTCAAATCCACTCATTAACGCTATAGATTCTTCACAGGTATGTTAAGTCTCGAAACCATGCCCACTTACTCCCAAGTGTTTACATAGGTGGTTACGCCTACGGAATTTTTTAAAATTCACATCAGTTATTCACTATTGTAAATTAAATTTGTATATAAACAAGTAGAAATGTGTTATATATACTTGTTTATAATAAAAAAAGCAAGTTAAACATGTTCAGAAATGGGTGAACACAATTCAGTATTTAAATGAAATAATTGTAATTGTTTTTT
>JAYJLX010016889.1:0-17640 GCA_036873525.1 Chalinula nematifera | reverse complement strand
GAACAGACTCACAAGCATCAGATAATGAGGACATTAATGAATTAAGTTGCCCTCCACCCAGTTTACGACAATCAAGATGGAAAATATTGGTATGGCAAATTATGTCTAAACAATGGAATTTTAATAAAATATTTTGTAAAACTTTAAATTTGGCTTTTTTATTAGTCACGTTAGTATCATAGTGACTTACTACAACAAACACATGATACTGTTTAGAGGCTTTTGAGCTGGCATTCTTTTAAACAGATCTACTAAAAAAATACAGCTGCACAACTTTGTGTGCCTAAGCAACCAGAGCATCTCTGTTTAGATATATAAGCTAGCTTCTGCTGTCTCAGTGTATTATGTGTAGACTATCTATGCTGGCTAAACTTCCATCTTCATGTAAGCTTCTCATATACACCGTCTACCTGTCTATACTGGCAGTGTACCCAACTAGATTTAGACATCCCAGTAGTAGCTTTCCCAAGATGGGATATATATTAGGCTGTATCACTGAATTGTGGCTGCTTCAAGCTCAAATGTAAGCTCAGTAATGTAATCCCCCTTGTTGCCATACAATCCTAACTGTGCTTCCTTTGACATTACGTAATGAACGGTATATAAGGTGCATCCTGCCATGATGTCATAGTGAGCACTGACCACTGAATGCATTTCTTCTATGAGCACGTTACTGATGTATAGCTGGACCTATATACTTCACTAGCATGCAAACATGAGGAACACAGAATCACAACAATGTCCCACATTTCTCACGAAGGCTCGCCCCATTAATGCAATGCATTCGTCTAGTTATATCTAATCACAAATACTAATATCACAATAATAGTAAAGTGATGGTAACCTATCCTGGTACACACTTCATTAAGAGCAGTATCAGCATATATAAAGTGTGACTATAGTATGCGGACACTATCAGACACGATGTATAGTTATTATAATTACAGTGAACTTACAACAAACACTATTTTACAACAGTTTACAACAGTTTATATTCCTGATATACCCACACATTTATAACTATGGCTGAATTTACAAATTCTTTCCCATAATAATATATCCTATACTTATAATCGTATACTGTATCCCCCACTGTCCCTCCCACTTACTGCTTACATCAGAAAACATGATGATCTTCTTCGGTGTATCCGGATCAACTTGTTGGTAGCCACACAGTAACAGTGTCATGGTCTCAGCTGATAACGACTCCATAGTATAATAGGGTAGGACATCATACGCACCTGTACACAAGGACTTTGGATAAAGAGAGAGAAAGGGGAGGGATTGCACGGGGAAGGGCAGGAGGGAGTATGGAATCAAACAATGGAGTAAAAGGAAGACAGTGGTATAGTTCATTACTATATATACCAACATTAGGCTACTAGTAAATGATAGCCAAAGATAAAAGGTGATTTAATGAGAGAGACCGATCGACACAAAAATTGCCAGTGTATTTACTAGTAAATGATAACCAAGCATAAAAAGCAATTTAATTAGGTATAAGTACTATTTTTTGAGACCTCATTAAAGCTAAAAGAATACCGACCACCACAGCTACAGACACTTAGCAATAACTGATCACCATGGTAACAGCTTAAAAACATTAATTTGAATTAAAAAAAATCCAACTAAAACATCTAAAACTGTAAAAGTGCTATACAAAAAAACATCAACCACTCAAAGAGGGTACAAATGTCACTGGTGAATACGGGATGATTACTCATGGAATGACGCTGGAATAGAATTCGATATTAAACAAGCTTTAAAGGGGTTAAATTGCTCATACAATGCTTAATCCAATATAATATGTGTTATTATATAATACTGATTGTACATCCACTCTCAGTAATTATATTAGTTTCATGAACCAGACTACAAACAGGGAGTCTACAGAGGACATATGCAATATACTAGTAGTTGTAACCAGTGCACCTCACAATGTGTTACAATCAGATTACTCCCCGGTAAAAATATCACATGATCAGAAGTAGGAAAATCAATGAAATAGTTGAGAGTTCAAGCTATAGTATAGTGAAGGCAATCGTATAATTAAACTTTTTATAATTTATAAATATCATGTGACATGCCCACACAACTCCCTCCTGATCCCTTTTAAGAGCTAGCATAAATGACATGGGCAATCGTATACTTTGGGGTGAGCCTATGCTAAATAATACACAGCAGGCTAGGTAGCTGACCTCAATTTGCCATCCATTATTATAAAGTTCACTCACATTCCCAACACCAGGCATAACAGGAGAATGATCAACATTCAGTTGTCTCTATCTTGAACCCCCATATCGATCCCTCTTCTAATAATTATACATACAGATATATTCCGTATCACTGTCACTAAAACTGACCCATCTAGTGTCCTCTGATGCGTAGCTTGAGCATTTGAGCTTGAGCATTTGATCTTGAAGCAATTTCACCACTAACGACCGCCATCTTAAAAATCCACACCCATCCCATATGAACACGCCCATTAATAATGTTTGATGATAAAAATAAGATTATTGCAAACAGGGTTACACACATAAAAATAACACAAAAAAAGCATATAACAGATTACATTAAATGTATTATTGTAGGATATACAATAATACAAAGAAACAAATCTAGAATACCAAAAAAAACAGCAAGTTACACTGTACATGTGGTTAACATAATTATGTAATTATAGTATAATGTATTGTGTCATAATTATACTGATGATATAATATATAATATATAATATAGTCTGGAGATTAAATAATGTATGTAAGTTTATAATGATTGTGTGTGTATGAAACTGTGGTGAGTTCATGACTGATGTAATGGAGTTTACTTTGTTCAAACTTCAATGACAAAACTTCCAACCCCACATCATATGATCACCAGCATATAGTGTTACATCAATACTCCCGCTACACATACTGCTGGTATTATCATAATGAACTATATTTCCCTGAATCCAAGATGGAGCTGCTGTAACACAATCTTGAATAACGTTGTGACATCATTAGGAATATTAATTCAAAGTTTCTACTATAGCACACAGCTATCAGTATAGGGTGACCGCGCCATTACTGCAACTGGAGTTGAGGTCTATATACATCAGTAGAACACTGTAGAGTTATATATCGATAGGTGACCCCTCATTAAAGGTATGCATTGGATTAACAAAGACCCCTGGAATAAAATTAAACTGAGTAAACTATCAAGTTAAGGTGGTACAGAAATAACTTTATACATTTGATATGACACGTGTAGTATACAGTATGTGTTGTGGTTCCTTACTTTATTATTCCTGACAATAGAGTATCACAGGTCTTCATTAGAACTCATACTCCCATTAGTTCAACTGGATTACATTAAATGAGCTACCTCACAATCATTCATATTACATGATACAATATGCAATAGCATAATTATACATAATGCACAATGTAAATCAATTGGCCATTATTACCTTGATTGATTGTGGAGAATAATGATCCACTGACTCAAATCACTCAATTTACTGGAGTATAACTTGAACTGGAAATCTAATAATATACAGCTGGTAGATAAATGTATACTCATTATAATAACTATAATCCAGTTTACCTTAGAGTATTGTCCATCTGGTGATAGAGGCTTACACTGTTCCTCTGTAATATGGAAATACCTCAGTGCAATGATGAATTGGTCCCATGATGGACTCAATTGACTCCAGCCATATATTAATCACCCTCTTCAATTCAAACGACCACTGTCATTATAAGACTGACCCACTTGCTCTAAAACTTGCAACATGAAGTTGTGAACCACCTATAGCTAAACAATGTCCATATGATGGCATGTATTCACTGCTAGCCATTATTATATACCTTATTAATATGGAATTGAAGTGATGATTCCACTTAAAATATATACTGATCCACTGAACTTAAATGGTCCAATACTGATACATACAGCACAGCATGGAAAGCAGCTAAATCGGGATAAACAATTTGCCATAAAAATACAATTAGTAAATGTGTGGTAGACTTAGAATCAGTCAGTTCCATGCAAAGTCAGCTTTTGACAAGTATATACTAAAATGAATTGCTATAGTTCTTTGCAATTGTTTAGGCTATCTAGCTCATACACTACACTAAACGAGGTACGTGCTAAAATCACACCTTCCCAAGCATGGAAAGGTGTAAATCCCGGGCACACATTTTTAAAATGAAAGACTGATCAAAATCAAGTCAAACTGGACATACTATATACCTCATTACATGTAACTTTGAGGTGGTCTTTTTACCCGCATAAACTATAATGGAGTTCAGTATACCTTGTGGTATGGAGTTCAGTATATACCTTGTGGCATGATCTGCCTGGATACTGAGACCCAGCCCGGCTCCACCTGAAAGTAGTCACTATGTGATAAATAGATTATCTATAGATTAACTCCAATGATGATATACCTTGCTACAGCATAAAGCTTGACATCTAATGAGAGATTCTAAGATGTACTAAAAATCAACAATAATTAGATCTATAATAATAATAATTATACAATTAAAAGTATAACAAAAATTAAGGAATTAGAGATAGTCAAGCAAATGTATATTAGCCGATAAGGCAGGTTAATGATGGAAATTAGTCATGTAAAAATATGTGAAACACTGTGACAAAGATGATGTTGTTACATATGGCTAAGTAAAAATCAAAGGAAAATTAAGTGTCATGAAAAGAATACCAATATGAAAAAAAGGTGAACAAAAAAAATGATATAAGAAATTGAGGGGCTTTATTGGTAAACAATAAACTGTTTACATGAAACTACTAATAAAGAAGCAAAATACATAAAAATGAATTAAAAACAGAAACTGGTTCGGGTATACTTAAAAAAATGTAATAAACTAGTGAACAACAGACTTGAAATAAAGACTGAGCTACGGAAAAACAAAAACTTGTAAATACTATAATACGTGCATGTTTTATAAGAAGTATTGCATGCATGTGTGTTCATAAGTATAATTTGGGATTGTGAGTGTGGTGCGCGCATGTGCCGTAAGTTTGTATGATATACATAAAATAATAATTATAATGATACTATAAGTAATAGAAAGATGTACTTGATACCTGCTGACAATTAGTCATGCTATGAGAACTATATATTCCATTTCCTCAGCCAATTCATCCAATCCTGGCTGACCATGGTCCTTGAGTACTTGACAAAACTTTAGAAACCTTTCACAATCATTGCTACATTGTTCAAAGTACCTCACAACCTCATTCATGATTATATCGGCTTTATTAAAGCGGCTTATTCCAATAGTTGTACTAACATGATCTTGAACATGTTGTGATACTAGGTCCTTCGCTACTAGTTCAACAGCTAGCTTGTTAGGATCAGCTATTATTCCAAGGAGTTGAGGTTTGTACTTCAGCAGGATACTGACAGTTGTATCAGTAGGTGACCCCTCAATAGAGGGATTACAGATAGCACCCTGCATGGAGTTACCAATATACTATAATAAGTAAACTAAAGCCAGGATGTACAGTACTACAGTGGCATGTATATACCGCTATGTGCATGTGTGAGTCAACTTACTGATACTTTTATTCCTTCAGTCTCATTTTGAAGGTTTTCATTAGATCTCACTATCAGACAAACTTGAGCTGTCATGTAACAATAGTTACACATATTAAACATTTAAAATGTAATTAGCAATAAACATTTTAGCGGGTAATATGTACAAATTACAAATTTACCTTGATGAATGGGTGGCTGATATGATTGTGTTTCAGGAGAAGAATGATCCACTGACTCTATTACTGGACTATTACTGGAAATCTAAAAATACACAGCTGATATGATAAAGTAAAATATTCATAAAATTAATTTATGCAGTTTACCTCAGAGCATTGTGATGGAGGCTCACACTGTTCCTCTGTACTGGAGTTACCTTTAACTGAGGGGTGAAGGGGTTGAGGATTATCCGACTTTAAAACTGGAACATTTGTACTATGAATCTAATTAACAGTATAATACTAGGTATACAGACAATATAATAATATTATACTGAGACATTATTTACCTGCTGAGTGAATCGTCCAGCAAATATTGATTCACACTGTTCCTTTATATTGCTTCCATTCAATAGCACAGAGATCTCCTTCAAGGTTACATTATCTTCAGCTAAAACCATTTCTTCACCATCAACATAGCACTTGTGAAACTCATGTAATTTAAATAAAGTTCTTTTAGAAATATTTTGGAAGATTTCTGGATATCGCAAGTCCGAGTTGTCAATTACAAATTCTTCAACAGCTGTTTTAAAGAGAATCATGTTTTTACATGCCAAAATTTCTCCAATCACAATTTTCTGAAGGCTTGTCATCTTGACCCAATGTCGACCACAGTAAGACATGAGCAATACCAACTGCTTGTTCTTTCCGAATAGTTCCACTAATACAGACACACCTCTTCTGGTTTTCCAGTAGATACCATTATTCCATATATGGCAACGTCTGTCAATAAGATCATCAGGTGATCTGGTCTCTGTATATTTCAATAAATGAAGGATAATGAGGTGAATGAACTCAGATAGGAAGAAACTATGAACATCAGAACACTGTAGACACCACCCGAACTGGAACTGATCCACTATATTATCAGGTCTATCGGAGTTTATCATGAGGGCAGGAATGAAGAGGTAACGTTCATCTATTACACTTTCTGAAGGAGCTAAATTTGAGGAGAGGATAAAATCTTTATTGATCTCATGAGAGAGCTCCATGGATTCCAAAAACTGCACTATCATGTCAGGATCATAGTTGTATTTGAGGCTGCAATGACTAGACAATTCTGATAACTTCACTATACCTGTTTTACTAACGAGTTGATTAACATGCTCTTTGAAGTATTCAGGAGCAAACAAAATTCCATTTAGATTTTTTATTAAAACAGATTTATCAGCAATGATCCACACTTTGCACACTGGATTGTCTATTACCCCCAAATACATTATCAATCCAGTGGAACTCAGTGATTGAATAATGCTAAACAATTGGTTTGCTTCAGTTGGTAGAAAAGTATCATTTTTAGCTAATTTGATCATTTTTACTACCTCATGTAACAAATATACAGTTTCACATCTAGAATGTAAGAAATCATACAGCATGTGACAATAAAGGCTTATTTCTCTAACATTATCCCTACGAACAGACTCACAAGCATCAGATAATGAGGACATTAATGAATTAAGTTGCTTTCCACCCAGTTTACGACAATTAAGATGGAAAATATTGGTATGGCAGACTACATCTGATGATTGGTGCTTTAATAGTGTATTTTGTAAACTGCTTAATTTAGCAGTTTTCTTTGCAATATTTATATCATAGTGACTTACTACAACAAACAATTTAAACTGTTTAGAGGTGTTTGAGCTGGCATTCTCAACTACACTTAACCAAAACTTCAATGATTCTGTTGATCTCTCATCAGCTAAACTAACAAGAATAACAAAAACAGCTGCTGATGCTTGTAACAGATTACTAAGAACTGCTGTATGACTGGAATAATACTCTACCTGACCTGCTAAATCATGTACAATTATTCTACCCATATCTTTGTCATTGAGAACATGAGGAACTATTCCAGCAGTACATAGTTCAACTCCAGTTACTGATCTAAATTGCCGAAAAACAACATCATGTCTGTCATTGATTACTTTAACAAGAGTACTTTTACCAACTCCTGGATCACCAAGAATAATGATATTAACATAGGATTCAATTGGATGAGAAACTTTTGTTTCACCAAACTTTTTAACTAATTCACGAATATTTAATACATTATTTGTGGCTTTACTACTGAGATCCAGTAGTGTTAGAGGTGTTTGTTGGTAGTCATTAATACACAATGGATCAGTTTTACCAGTTGAAAGCAAGTATTCAATTAGAGTTGAATCTCCATGATAAAAAAGGCAAGCTAAATGTAATAATGTATTACCAAATATATCAACTTTACTCATTAAATCAAACTCACTACTGTTGATTAAATCATAGAATAAGGAATAGACGCTTGAAGAGTAGGGCTCAAGGCAACAAATAATTCTGGCCGAATGTAAGGGATTTTGAAAACATACTGCATAAAAAGACTTTTCTGTATTTTGAATCATTTCATTAAGAGTGATAGCATCTACTAATTGATCACCATTTGCTTGCTCAACTCTTGAAAAACCAAATGATACAATTATTTTTTGTAACTCTGATTGTCTTTTGGCATGGGAATAGAGTTCCTTCATACGTTTAATCAACTCAGGATGGCACTCACATTTTACATTTCTTAGACAATAATCAAAAAGCATAGCAAATATATTATAATTCAACCCATCTATTCTATAAAAATTTGTGCTTCGTATAAACTTACTCAAGTATATATCATGTTCGTGCCTTTTATGTGACATGGGTGGTTTGGGACAACATAATATGCAAACTTTTCTACCACTTACAAAGGTTAAATAAGGGTCAATTTTTTTTGCTTTCAGTAAATCATATAAGATATTAACGTTTTTTAATTCATTATCAATCTTACACAATGTGTATAAAATGAGATTATTGTCATTGCTAGGGTCACACTCACAATTAATAATGAGGTAACGTAAAATTGAAGGATCATGGTTACTATTAGTAATGGCTTTACATACGATAGCTAAAACAGAAATATCACTATCATTGAATTTAATATGAGGAGAAACTTTCACATCCATTAATAAGAAAAACAGTATCTTACGCCTGTTATCACTATAGTCTTGTACTAATAAGGAACAGATTATGTGCAATGGAGTTTCTCCTTTATTATTTGCAATATCTGGTTTACAGTTATGGTTGGTGACAAGATATTTAAATATGTCTGATCTACCATAGTAAGCACATTTGTGTAGTATTGTGTCTCCATTCTCATCTCTAATGTTAGAGTCACACTGATCCAACGGGTGTAGTATTGTGGTATTACTAGTACCAGACATATGTAAACTACACATACCATTAATTAAACACTTAATAATGTCATTATACGTGCCATGTTCAAATGCTGCAGTCATAATACTGTCACTCATGGTTATGTTGTCTTTTAATAACAAGCCACACCCACAATTATTAATAAGCAAATTAACCATCACCCTATCCTTTGCAATTACAGCTAAGTGTAGTGGTGTATTACCATCATTATTTGGTAAAAGAGGATTGCATTTGTATGATAAAATAAGCTTAACTACCAATTCTACATTAATAGACCAACATGCCCAGTGTAGTGCTGTATTACCATATTTATCATGTACATTAGGATCTAACCCAAACTCTTCTATTAGTCTAATTGATACATCATACCATCCATTGGAACAGGATAGATGGAGGATTCTGTTTTTATCTTTCTCAGCATATCTCTGTAATTCATTAGTGCCCCATCCATTTAATTTTGTGTTAGTGGTAGATTCCGTTACATTATAGTCATAATAGAACACTTCTAGCAATATATCATATGTACCCGTTACACGTTTACTCTGCATGGTGTTACTGGCCTAGCTTCATGCATTTGTGGCAAGAGTCTGCCCGGCGGTTGTTGTCAGTGACCTAGATAAATTACAAAATTCACCATGTTAATTTTTTTTTGTAATAAAATATTCATACTGAATCAATGAATCCAAAACTATATATTAACAGAGAAATGAGCAATGGGATTGGGGGACTTCAGTGGACGAGAGCAGCTAGAACGTATGAGGATGCATGAATGATAATTTACATCGGATCCATGTAATGGTCGATTGGCATAACTCTTATTCAGCTTGGATGACAGAAGATTAGCAATGTGTTAATTTAAACACTGTGGTAATAGGACTAAAACCACCGGATGTATAGTAAATGGCGAAAAATAACCATATTCAATGTGAGTTATATATTCGTTCCTTGTATTTGCGTATCTTCTCCTGTTCTTGTTGTCGATAACAGAAGAATAATAGTTTATTTTATATTAGGAGTTTGCGAAAGGATTGAAAACTCTTACATTGAAAAAGGTGGATTTAAAACTGCAGTCCCAAAAACCGTCAGACCATGATTTCATAATTTTATTGTTCATGTGCTGTATGATATCCACTTGACATGCATGCATTGAGCAGATAAAATAATATAATTACATTATAACTAATCAACCACTAAAAACTATAACTAGTATATCAATAAACAGTGTATAAAAAATACTGACCACGATGTGGGGCCCAGGGGGGAGAGAGGGTATATTCAGTACATCATACTTCTGTAGATAGTACATATAAATACAGAGGAGTAGCCTGCAATGATGACCAAAACCATGTGCCTTTTATTGATACCGCCTAAAAATTTCTGTGGCCCAAAATTTTTGCGAATAGCTCTAAAAAAAAGCCCTTTTAATTTGTAGATAAAATTTTTACGAATTTGCATCAAAATAGATCAGTTTATATGCCACATAAGTATTTTAAGAAAAATTTTTGCGTTTTGATCAAAATCCACAGAATTAGCAGAAATTTCGGGCCACAGAAATTTTTAGCTATGCGGTAATAGCGGAGTAGACATAATTTGAAATAATGGGTGGGTCAGTATAATGCACTTGCATGGTTGATAAAACATAGTTATGATATTTATTCATTTAATGTGCCATATAGCATGCCACGTGTCATCACTGTAAAATCTGTAAAACATTTCTTTTGACTCTTTATCAGCTTATGCATGTATAATAGTGAGCTATATGGCGCTATTCAGTTAAAGGGGCATGGCCCGGCCAGGGGCCCCCTTGTTCCTACTCCACTGATTAATATGATCAACTTTTATTACTGAATTAATTCAAGACTTTTTCTTATATGCATGGTCACAGACATTGCACATCTACTCAAAACACATCTATATACTCTGTATCTAGTTTTACTTTCTAACATTTTACTTGTATATCTACTTGTATTAATACCATTTACTTTCATGTATTTACATCTACTTGTATTTTTTTATATGAGTTTTGAATTCTGCTTCAGAAAGTTCTATCTACATTTGGGGAAAAAATCGTGTGTGTATTCGTGTATTGTGCATACACGTGCAATGTCTGCATGATCATTTTTAATCCTTGACAGGAGTACAGTTGTAGTTTTCCTATAGTTTGCCACAGAAAAGCCACATCTATATGTACTCTTGTCATACATCGGCCAAAGGGGTTTGCGTTTGTTTTTTTTTCACGGTCAATCAAGAAAATATACTCCGGGCTTTTGTTCGTTTAATCCTTGAGAGACTTCCTTGGTGTCATTTGATTCTTGGACATCATTCATGACTGTCTTCTAAATCAACATGAATACACTGTTAACAATGCTCTGCTCCTTCTCAAACCCAGCATGCAAGGTTTCGTCAAAAATAACGTCTCGACAACAAGAGCACTCCTTAATTCACAGCCATCAAGTTATATATGGAAATATAGTAACACAAATGGCTTCAGCCTTGGCATCATATAGTATAAAATGAGCCCATACAACACCTTGTGAGTGCATAAAGCAATCCTTACCCTCTATAATTTGTATACACCTTATTCACCACGGCAAATTAAAGTGATATTCATTGGAAAAAGTCATATGATACGTGGGTGTACGTGCATAAATATCCGCCATATTGAGTGGCAAAATAACACGGGGAAGGACACAAAGCATACAAGAAACTCAAAAAAAAAACCCGCAGCCAATGAAGCAAAACTACGATAAGGAAAGCAGGAACACCTAACCACAAAATATGACCAAGACACAGTATTACTAACCCTCTTCAAGCTCTTGCAAGCTTCAAATGGAGCCATACGGGGACTATAGATAAGCCTAGCTGACTCGTATCATATCTGGCAATTCCGCGGTCACCTGAGGCACCAAATGAGCCGTTTAAGTTACAAGCGGGATCCTTGGTGCAGTCCTAACATGCATATATTTCTTCACATTGCTTCGTAGATTTGGAGATATAAGCTGTTTGTGCTACTCACTACATGACATCTTGACACTCAAGATGGCTGCCTATCAACTCGACTACGCATAAATTATCATGTGAAAATGCAATGCGAATATCATTATTTTGCCGTGGTGAATAAGGGGCAGAGACAATACAAAAAAGTGTGTTTCTGCTTAGGATATTTTTAGCCATTTTTTTGCCATTTCAAAATCAAGGATTAGTCAAGAACATTCATCAAGTGCGGAAAATAGGTCTATTGTGTTAATGCAGTCGGCTTCAGTCATACTAAATGAGCCCCACCCAAAGAACAACTTAATATGAGCATTTCTGACCCTATAGCTCCACCCCTCACAAGGGTCATTGATTGTCACTCACTATGCCTGACTTGCATGCTATAATATCAGAAGTGCCATACTGTTTGGACAGGTATTATGTGGACTGTAGTTTCTTTGACACTAATGATATTAAGCTATACTAACTTAACTCAGTAGTATATAATAGTTTAGCTGGCTGGCCACACACTTTATAGGAAGAATGAAATGGAAGAATCTGCATGGTCTAAAGCAAATATAACACTCATTCTGTTCAACCATCAAGTCAGTATTGTAATTTGGCCATGCATGGCGGGTCACATGTCGTTGCAAATTATATAGTACACGTATATACACACACGTATGTACATGTACATAATATATACACATAGTTAATTCTTTCATTCTTTGTGGCTAATTACTATTTGCATTCCATCAGTACCTTCCCCCACTACGCAAAGGATATGGCCGGCCAGCTAATAATAGTAATGCTAATAATCTAACCTTTGCCAACAATCAATTTTCAATACTGTTCTTGTTCTAATTCAGTGATCTCGGTATCGAAATATAATGTCAGGCGGAACAACACAGGGTAGAAATAAAGGCCCGGAATTCTGGTGCTCAATGAGAACCAAAAATGCCTAATCTGAGCACATTTCAAAACATCATGTTACAAAATCATTGGAATGCTGAACAAAAAAATGCTCACTGGTACCTCAGGATCAATTTATTTTCACTCTGGAACAGGACTATGAATACAATTATGGGGATGACGGAATAAAGTCAACTCAGCCGCCGGTAGCCTATATGTACGGGCAAGAACCGCAGAGAGATCCAGGGGCAGAGCTGAGCTGATAAGCTGAGAGGAAAGTATAGTGGACTATGGTCGAGGTGGGAGTGCACTGCCTGCATGAGGAATTAAGGGTGGGGCACTAGAGTAAGAAATCAATAATTGACCGCAACATGTGTTCGGACGCCTAAAGCATGTGGATGGAAAAAATAACAAAGGATCCTTTGGTACCACAGGATAGCTAAGACCTTCATCTTTCTTTTCCACTTTGTCCGGACTTCAATGGCCGCTTCGCAATGAGATTCATGAAATAATTAAATTCATTGCAATTAAATTTTTTTTTTCTCCACCTTGCATTTGAACAGCTGTTTATATTCAATTGTATTGGGTCCCAGAAACCCTAGATATAGTAGGTTTTGTATTTGTACATGTCTCCAATAAGAGGAGAAGAGTCAAAGTAGGTCAACAGTCTAATGTTAGCTACTTAACCCATGCATTCATTGGACCAATGGGCCCAAAGTGGGCCCTACCATCAATTAGGACCCAGCTCTGCCACTGGAATGCGCCGCAATCATCGCACGGTTGCGCCAATTATTGAACAGCCTGCTTTTCCATGGTGCCCCTGAGGTATAATCTAATCCGACCTCGCGATCGATGTAGATGCCGATAATGGACCGCCAGCTTCCCGAGAGCACTCCATTTACTAGCCGATAGCAAACCGATAACAAGCCAACGAGAGCGTTAACTAGCCGATAAGCTTATGACATTGACATACTATGGTCTATCATACATCGTAATCCAATCGGCTTGTCGTCGGGAAGCTGTCGGTCTGTTATCGGCATCTACATCAGTCACGATGTCAGAATATACCTTAGGGCCATGCGCCACCATAGAAAATAGATCTAGTTTAAATAACTTGAAATTTTTAATTAAATTGAATGGCACGTGATTTGAAAATGTATCATCGTGCTTGTATTATGAATAATTATGATCATTACAAAGTTACAGCTATAAAATATTATAGTAGATCTAATGCAGTACAATTTTTTAAGAGAAAACACAATGTTATGGTAATAGATCTATACATAAATAGGGAAAAACAATCTCTCTATTATATAGATCTAGCCTACCCCAGCCAGTGAATACTGCTGGGGAGGGCTTGGGTAACATGGGTTGATAGCACTACATTAAAAGTGATAATTTATGCGTGGGTGAAGAATTCTCTAAATCTATAGTCAAACCACGCCCATTTCCACATCGCAAATTTAGCAAAGCGAAAAACTTTATCTGTTTGTCAGGCTTTTAGCACATAAATATTAGATACTAGATAGGGAATGGATTTTCGTCTGTTTCTTTTCGTGTTTACAGGCTTTTACTGGATATTCTCTGTGAACTGTAAGGAAGACAAGGACTGTAACATAAAGGCCCACCTTCAAACAGACCCGGTGAGAATTATTCCATCATTTTAAAGCTGACAGAAGCTAAAACCTTTATCTCTTCCCTCCATTGTTTGTTTCTAAAGCATCCTGACTTTGCAGAAACGGCCAGAAGTCTACAGGCCAAGTGGGTAGCTAAAGACGTAAGTGATTAGTTCCATGTTTGTCACATTATTCTATCCTTCTGTTTACTACCACTATTAGACTATACTTGTCATCGCAAGTTCGGCTACCACTTCCTCGAAACGAGGAGCCGCCTCTACCAATATCTGGCTTGGGTGAGTAGTACAGTATCTCTTGCTATCCACTGTATTACACCAGTAGTCGAATCATAATGTGATTGTGCCATTAAATTATATTTATTCAGGTCTATAAAGGAACGAACAGGTCTGTTTGAGTTCCAAAAGCGCGACAATCAGATACAGGAAGGGGTTGACCCCGGCTCGTTGAAAGTATCACCTAAAGACTGGAAAACTGTAAGTCAAAATAATGTAGAATACAGTAGAACCTCCTTATTGCGGACATCATTGGGTGATTTGTGCCAATGTAATTAGTGTTCTGATTATAGAGGTGGCCCACCCCTCATGTAATAGTTAAGTATGGAAATCGGAAAATACGCTTTTGAGGACAGTGTTTGTTTGTGGGCCCGGGGTTATCACATGGTAGAGTCCCATATAGTGATTCGCTTGTTTTATTACAGAAATAAATACAACAGGTTGCTTCCCTAGTAGTCCTGGGGAAAGAAATAGGTGTCATCCATGGCGATTTTTAGGTTCTCCCTGGACACCCTTTGGGGCAAATGTTGTACTCAAGAACACACATAGTGTCCTCATTACAGATGGATATATACATGTTACATAGTGTGGGCTGAATACCCTCATAGTGGAGGTTTCATACACTAGTATATTAAACTAACTATAGTGTGTATAATGATTAGTGACTTGTCCCATTATAATATTGTAATAGGCCATACTAATATCCCGGGATCATCGTAGTATATACGTTAGTAGAGATGGTGGTGGATCATGGGTGAAGCACTCTCTACCTGGTACTGGTGATTCCGCCGATATACTGCTTAGCCAAGTTAACCCTACTCACATGGTTATACGAACACACAATGGGGACGTAAGTTATTAATAGTTATTAATAGTTTAAGTTTATTAATAGTTATAAATAATGACAGCTGTATGCATCGCTGAATCACGGTGAGAGTTGGACTAAGTTAGCCAGTCAAGTTCTAGTCCCAGTGTTTGCTAAAGAGTCGGAAACTAAAGAATACCTATTCTACTCAGCTCGGGAATCATCAAGAAGTCTCGATGTTAATAACTTGTATAGAGTCGACTTAGCTTCCTCTAGTACTAAAGGCAAAGGTAGTTTGCATTTACTCATATATTGAAAATAGATTAGTTGTGATTATTTTTGACAATTTTCTAACATAATTTATAATGTGCATTCATTTTCAGTTATACTGAAGGGCATGTATAGATTCTTTGTCGATGACAAGTATTTGTTTGCATCAAAGGAGAACTATACCACTCTCGGGAATGTGGTAAGCTATGGCCAGTACTGCATGGTGGTTGGTTGGATGGACTAGTCTAATCCTTCATTGACTTGTTTTATTATAGTTGTTCTCGAAGACAAGAAGGTTTTATGTGTCTACAAATTACTTTGGATCCAATCCAACATTCACTGAAGTACAGCTACCGACCGCTAAATGGAGCGATGTAAGATAACACATATATAACCTTATACTGTACAATGCTACTACACATATAACCTTACCGTAATTCCTCTAAAATTTCGGACCTCCAATTTCGAAAATAAATAATTATTTTGGAAAAAAAATATCCAAAGACACTCTAAAAATTCGTTTATAAATTATTCTTGCCTTACAATTCGATTTCACTTCGTGAAAGGAAAAGACCACCAACAACTTAACAACCAGGTAACTTTTTTATTCTGTTGCTTTACCGTACTTTTTGCAAAGTCTCCAATTTCGTCATAATAATTCCACATGCCGGAAAATTTTGATTTTACCTCCAATTATTCGTTTTAAAAATTAGTTGTCCTAAATTTACAATGCCGAAATTTTGGAGGAATTACGGTATACTGTACGGATTATACTACTACATAAACCATGTACCTTAAATATTAGTACCTTAAATATTAGTACCTTAAATATTAGAGGGCGCTTTTTGAAATTGCCTAAATTACTATGTTCAAGTTTTAGTTTTCTTACAATTGAACTTGTGAAGTTAAAGAGTTGACAACACTTACATTTTTATATTAGCAAAAATACCTGCCAAAAACACCAAAATAATTTGCCCTCTAATATTTATCCCTCTAAGCTATCTCTCCATGTACAGCAGTGTATAAAATAGATATACTATTTTCTATCATTATTATTATAGCATGTTCAAGTAATGGCTACTCATGAGACGGGTGCGTTTATACATATGTCAGTGGATGGGGACAATGAGAAGGGGACACTCTATGTATCGGATAGCAGCGGGGTTAGGTTCACAAAGTCCCTGACTAATCATCTGGTAATTAATTAATTAATTAATTTTATTAATGCAAATTAAATGTGTTGATGTGATTTGTGTTTGTTGAATTAGTTTAAGCGTATTGCCATACTCAGAACTGGACTTAGCTTCAATGATTTCTATGAAGTGGATTCCATCAGAGGTGTTTATATAACAGTCAACGTTTCCACCATAGATGATAAAAGTTAGTCCAAACAAACACACAATACACAAGTACAAGTATCATTACCTTATTGTTATAATGTACACTGTATATACACAGCATATCATAGCTCTGTTATAACCTTTAACAATGGAGGATCATGGCAGTTGTTGAACCCTCCCAGTGATACTGACTGTGTAAGCTGCTGGGCTATATCCTTTAATTAACTAATATTAACTCCACCCCCCCTCCCCCAACCCCTTTTTCATTAGTCATTAAGTGAAGGGTGTTCCCTCCATCTTCATGCTAGCTACAGTACCCTTAAGTCGTATGTTCTGTCCAACGTTACTCTCAAGAGTGGACCACTGTCGTCACGGAATGCACCTGGTATCATTGTGGCTCAAGGTATGTAAATAATTAACTACATGGACCATACATGTACATATGTAGTACT
>JAYJLX010016778.1:4948-17648 GCA_036873525.1 Chalinula nematifera | reverse complement strand
TTCTGAAGTCAGATTTTGCATTAGAGCTTGTTTTATGGTAGTTTTGGAGCTATCAAAACCAAAAAAACCAGGCTCATTCCTTCTATGAAAGTTGCTAACACACCTTCAGATAACAGTCTATCCGCTGTGCATTAACATAGAAGTCAAGTCACATTTCATCATTCAAAAGAACAGAAACCATGTGCATATTTCGAATGTTTTGTTACTATGCTTGTTTAATTCCCAGTTCCCAATCACATTTACAGTAATATGCTCAAAATAATGCTAGCCTAATCTACTCAAGCCTAGCAGTATCTACAATGAAAGTTGAAGTACATGTAGATTTCTTTAGGTTAATTAAGTGTTTAAAATCAGTAAGGTACATAAACACTATGTTTTACATTACACTAAAACATCAATCAAGGTAATATTGCTCCAGACTTAGCAGGTAGTAGGATATGAATTCTTCATAGAGTACCTGTACTCGGACTGTTTGCTTGCATGTTACAGAAAAACCCTTTTTGAGATGGTCAACGCAGAGCTGTGTTATGGTTCCTGGGCTTGAAATCAGCTGAGCAGTTCAGTCAGTCAGTCAGTAACCTCTATTTAGCTATTGTTCTTATCTCGTCTTCTCACATTGTGTGGTAAGTAACAAAAATGTGCTTGAGCTTGTTGATTTGATACATGAAGCTTTTGAATGCATCTTTCAATTACTTTTTGTAAAATTCGAATCAGCCTGACAAGTACTATTACTCCAGTGGGAGTTGATCGATGATTGGTTTACAGTGTTATGTACATGTACATGTTCATTAACGACTTAAGTGGTGTTTGATTAAGTCACAGACTAATTCATGGCTCTGAGTGTATTAGTGGATTTATATAAGCATGAGCTAAAAATAGTACACGAGGCAGAGCAGAGTGTGTTATTTTTAGTTATGAAACTGTAAGCAAGCGCAAATAAATCTGATAATAAACGAAGACGTAAACATGACTACAGACAAAATGCTATTTTGAAGGATTGAGTTACAGTACGAAGGAATCCATCGTAGAACTGTGTACAGTAAGCAATAGAAAGCATAAAAGTTGTTCATGCTTTTATTTCACAATTGTGCTCAACTGTCCAGCTAGGTATAGTACATAATCAAAACTTAGCGAATGTTATTGTGCTATACTTAAAACTTTACATCTTATTTTTACAGATTCTGATGAGCAGGCAAATCAAGTTTTAAAATGGTATCTGTAAAGCCAAGAGTGTTAGAAGCTACTTTTTAAATCCACTGGGAGCTTTTTCTACTCATGAACACAGGAAACTGCAGAGGATTATTTCATGATAGCACACTCTGGGCCTTCCAATTTGTGCTGGTTGATTATCAGTGTTGCAAATCCTTTGATTGTGGTGTCAACCATACATTAAGTACTGTGGAAATTAATTGCCGTAAGTAAGGGTAATTTTACCTTTTCCCACAAAAAATACATAGCAAATGATATTAGACAAGCATTGCCATAGTTTCCAATTAGCTACAACTTATTTGGGCTAATATGTACAATATATGATAGTTATACCTGTGAAGCAATTGTCAAACGTTTCGCCATTTCAACAGAAAGTATTTTCCACAAAGATAACACATGCTGTAGATTACAAAGCTCCAGTACCTATGAAAAGTAGTGTGTGGTAAACAATAATGAAATAATACTATATATATGTACCTTCTTTGCTTTGAATCGGCTATCTTGTATTCCAAGTGCTTTTAGGTACTGCTTAAAAGGCTTTGTTGTTTTTTCGTTACCACTTGAGGCAAGAAATCCCATCACAATATCAACGATATCCAGAGTCTCCCTTAGACTATTAGTGGATTTGAGTTCATCCAATATTTCATCACGTTGTTTAGTGTTGAGTTCAACCTTAATTGTACGAGACAAATTCATAATTATTTAAAGAATCAGTGAAGCTTATAGCACACCTCTACTCAAGTGAGTTTAACATAAGAAACCATAGAAGTTGCAAAAGGTGAGTGCTAAATTTCATGGTTTTGACTGGTCTGAAGTACAAGTTACATAAAGAAGCTCAAATACAGACTTGCAAATTTGAAGAGCTGTAAAAATTGTTACAGAGCATATCCTAACAATTCAAAAATGTTTTACCATTTTGACACACGTAAATATGTGACATACACATCATGTTGGGAGTGTGGTTTGATAATAATTTTTGCAGTAATTTTAATAAATAATTACTGGAAAAATAATGAACTTAAAAAAGAAAAAAAAAACAAACTAGGACTGGGGAAATAAACAAATAACACTGAGTATACATGTATTACAGCCATTTCTGCTTCCTTATACCAATTAACTTAATTTTTTATTAATTTGCTTGTGTTTCGGCCTGTATTTTCTCATTCCTATTATATTCTAGCTTTGGTTAAAAAAATTCTCTGTTTTATACCATTTTTGCATTATCTTCATCTGTTTCCTGGATCACCCGTTAATTTGCAAAATGTGCTTGATGTTGTGTGGTCAATGGGTGAGGGTTTTGATCACATCCTTATGTTCTTTGTGTTATCCTATTTATCTTGGTCGGTGAGTTTCAATATTTTAAAACACCTCTGTTGTTGTAGAATGGTGACATTCACACGCAATTCTTCATTATAGGTTTACACTGTCGCTGGTTTGCAAGAGCAATAGATGCATGTAGTTATTCCAATAACTTCAACAGTGTACTTCTGGTAAGGTGAATGGTCCTGCTTTGGCGGCATGGTTGGTTAGTTGACTGCATAGTATTAATGCTGGCTATGTTTACACCATAAGGTCACGATGTGAGTGGGTGGAAAACGATCATACAGTGAGAGTGTGCAACTCCCAAACATTCAATTAAACAAACTGTACGATGTTTTGCTACTATGTAAACTGCTTTTAATTAAAAATGGTATTAACACAGTTACTTTGTATGAACGAAAGCCAACCATTGAAAATAGATCAGGTTTCCCACTAGCAAGGATGTACAGTGCTCAGCATTGTGTCTTGCAGTAATCAAAGAAGTCAACAACAGCCTTCACTTACAATAAGTACTTAAGTTGAGAGTGCGTCTAAGTACATACATGTACAAGAGTATACTGGCTCATCTCTTTAGCTTAGGACTGTAAAAAAAAATCGACACTCAAGAATCCCTTGACAGAGACAAAACCATTTAGAAAACGTATCTGTATTCTTTTTCCATACCAAGACAGATGGAAGACAAAAAGTACTGCTACACGTACTTTTGCATATGACAATTACTGCTGGTATATTATGTAAAGCAACTTAACAACCACAGAATCCTAAACAGGAAATTATTAATGCAAAGGTAAACTAAGTGTCCCCTAGTTTAAGTACTTTTTGTACACATTTATAACAAAACTTAATTGCAACATAGTAGATTTATGTAACAAAGGAATGTTATAAATATTTCACCTGTGGCTTCACTTTTTTCCTTATGCTGGTAAATGAGGAGGCACTACATACATCCTTCCTGTATACTACATTAGGTATTTCCAAATCCAAAAGAGGCTTTCCATACACAAATCGATCGACCAAATGCTTCTCTAGAGCTGGCAGATCATATTCAACATCCTGACCACGACCATACTTCAGGGAATAATGACAATGAGAAAGCACAAGTGGCATCAAATGATGTTCAAAGTTCAACAGATGACATTCCTGTACAAGACTGACAGGTATTCGTTGCCTATGGAATTGTAAAATGTAAAATGATGCTTTCATGACTAAAGCTAGAATTACACTATAAACACAAGTAATGCTCAAGTAATGTAAGTGAATACGTATGCAAACAATACATAAACCGCTCACTCAACATCAAAGTTTTACTTTAAATATTATGCTAACAATTTTACTCTTCCTGTATACAGTATTTACTTATGTTACATTAATCAAACATGGTGAACTTCACAACCCTGTATATATTTTGTATCCTTCTTATTATGTATCTATTTTAGGAAGATAATTTTATTTCCACAATACACAAAAATGCCTTTAACACAGGGTTGGTGTGGGTGTGTGTGTGTGGGGGGTGGTGGGGGGGAGGTAGGTGTGAACCATTATCATTACAAATAATGCGGATCACTACTTAATTATCGAACTTTCACAACTTTATGTAAGTGGAAAGTTTATATGAAAGTATATCAATATTTTTGCTTGCGTGCAGAGTTAGTAAATAACTTTAAAAAGGTTCTTATGGTTTATCACCTCCAATAAATGAAGTGTTCACATGTATGGTCCTGCACTGTACATTTATGCACTCTTGCTAATTGTATCACTATGGCACAGATACACGTACATGTATTTGGTTTGCTTCTGAGATTTCTGATGAGCTAGCTGAACGAAACTATTATGAGCTCCAACCAATAGGTCTATCAGAGCAACAGTACATGTTCCAGGTCCAGTTAAGGTGGGTAACAGATAGTCTAAAGAAATATTTTCATCCCAAACAACATCAAGATACTCCGGTAGCACTGTTACTCGTGCTAAAAATAATGATGGTCAACAATAGGTTAGAAAGGCCTTAACAAGCCTACCATGTTTCAGTAAATCTGCTTTGACAGCATTCATTGCTGTTTTAACACAACTGAAGGCCTTACGAAACATATCTTGTTTTATCTCTAATGGGGAAATTAGTAAATAATAGTAATAAAAAAAACACATGCTTGCTTAAGATACGTGTACTTGTTTGATGGTATGTAATGAAATCTTTCACTGTGATTTTAGCAGCTTCAGATCTGTCCATTCTTCTGTTACATTGATGATGCAGTTCATTTTGCAGCTTAACAATGGCAGGAATATACTGAGTGATTCTTAGAATATGTTCCTACATATAATTCATTCACATAGACAGAATACTATGATAAGGTATCACAGGAATTAATAACAACATACTTCACTTAAAAATTCTGTCAGAATTCTGCATGACTTATTGTGCCTGACAATCTGTAAAAGGTGTTGAACTGTTATTTTGGACTGATATGTCCAAAGACTGGGAAAGAAGCTCTGTTTAAGTGCTTTCTTTTCACAAACAGTGTAAAAAAGCCGATCACGCTCTGCAAATAACAAATAGAGATCATAATTAACGAATTGAAATAAACTTAATGTAATCTACATAAAATAGTAAGTTTCCTCGATCAGAAAGAAAATTAAATATGATCAAATAATTTTTGGTCATGTGCTCCTCATGTAAAAAGGTAGTGTATTATCAAAGTACATTAATGTTGATTAAAATGATTTTTGGTAAGTTCTCACATTATAATGCACATTACTAAATCTAACTATTGTATCTTGCATGAATAATGCTGAGGTGAGTTTCTTATAATGATGTTACTGTATATGTTGATACATTATAATGCTATAATCATCAAAAAGTAATCAGAAAGCTTCAAGAGATTTTACTTCTTACAACATGCAAGCAGTGCAATGTGTGCAAAGGTTACTAACACACATGTACAATAACTAACAAACAGTTTGATTGATATACCCTTCCATGCTTTCCCGTGATGCATGAGGTAATAGTCCTTAATTTATAGCAAATGAATCATATTAACGTAACATACCTTCTTTGGTGTCTTCAAGAAGAGACTTAGTCGATTCTTGTATTGTTCGATCAAGATGCTTTAAAATGTTTGAGTACATTGCAAGCAGTATAAAGAAACATCACTTACTGTTAAGACAGGTTGAATATAATGACGATTAAAATGCTGTTCCCATTGATCCCTAGCTTCTTTTGCAAGTAGAGTAGCATATGTCTTCATACCACTTGCTGCATAAAAGTAACAACATTCAAGTATAAACATGCGTATACGAAGACACGATAAACCTACAGTTTGGCGGATTTTTGATAGCAATATCTCTCAGTATTCCATGGAGAACAAGACACACTTCATCCCTACTTTTCCCTGTAGCTTGGCCTATTATATTCAAATCTTTAATCAAGTGGTCCCAAAAGAAGACAGGCAGCTGTCCATCATGACTTTTGGATTTCACCAGCAATAGTAAGTCCTCTCCAGTGATCTGCTGTAAAGTGAAATATCCTAATTACAACAGTTAAATACAAAGCTAATTAACTTTACAGCATTGATAGTGGATGACCAAACAAGGGAACAATGCAAAAGTGCTCTCAAAATCATACAAGCAACTGGACTGAGAGATCGTTCAGGCGATGGAATTGCAGGACGCTGGTCTGGTGACCCAAGGCAATAACCATTCTGTGTTAAATCAGTACTAGTAAAGCAATTAAATGTATATAATAAAACATGTACATAACTATAATGAATATTACGTTCTAGCATCACGATTGGTGGAGTGAAGTTTATGATTCGATCCACCAATTCTGCAGGAACATGTTGGACAAACATACTCCTGTACAGGTCTTCCACACTAATAATAATAATAATAAAAAATAGTAATGTAAAACTCAGTCAGCATTATTAAATTGTTAAAGATCACCTCAGATACAAAGTATGGATGACCCCGAGGACATTCTTTAAAAAGAAATGAATTAATAGTTAATGACACCTGTACATGTATAAGTAAACAACTGTACCATAGAAACGACCACCCAATGTTCTCTTAATCTCTGGTAGCGAATCATCTGGCATTGTTGGTAAAAATGCATTCTGTGGAATTAAGAACACCTTGCACATATATAACAAATTGTGAGAAGATAACATAATCAATAACCTTCAACTCCTTCGGTCTGTCTAAAATCATATTGAAAGGCTTTAAAATATCCAAATGATTGTTTCCAGTAAAAACTATAACTGCATGGACTATTAAGTCAGTAACCAGTCTGTCCTCAAGAGATTGCATTGGTGATGGAGCCATACACTGCAAACTATAGGGACTTCCCTCAAGTAGACTTTGACATACCCACTTTAACTATATAGTTAAGGCAAGTACTGAAATACTATTACCATAACCATTACATGAATTTACCGAAGTAGAGAGAAAACTACACTTGCTAGTAATTGAATTTATCTGTTTTCTGGTTCTCATCTATTATGTCATAAATGAATTAGGTAATGTAAGACTGTAAGTAATGCATGTACAGTTTTCACAGTATAACTTACGTCAACCAGTCTAGTTTCATCTTTATACAGATTACTAAGTGTTATTACTTGATAAATTGCCAGTACTGATGGAACTGCATCCTTATGGATTAAAACCTAGGAAGATATGATTGATGATTGAAGGTCTATCTAAGATTGAAGATCTATCTATACATGCATACATGTAATTATAGCTGCAGGTGCTCCTGTAGCATGCATGAGCTCACGTTTAATTCTTTTTCCATTCTATCAATGTCTGCACCATAAACAGCATCTGTAACTAATCTTCTTAGAGTCTTATAAGAATTGTAGAGCACAAAATGATCAATAGATGATCCCTCCTCCTACAATGTACACCATGAACAAACACAATGCATGCACACATATAATATAGTAATAAACATGCTTTTGTACCTCTGTAGACCGTAGATGTCTAGGAACTATCCATTCCATAGATGGATCTGAAGCTAATGCCATTAAAAATGCCTTTCCACTTCTTTTATAAATTTGTTTCAATAGGAATAAACCAGGACCACTGTCTTCAGTATTAAATGCTTCCTTGATACAGCACGCTCGAACTTCATCAAAGAAGGTATGCACTTCACGTTTCTTGTATTCTCCAGTATGAACCATCTCTGCAGCACAGCCCAATGCATAACGTAACTTGGCAATTCCTTTAAAAAATTCAATGGTGAAATTATTTTGGCCAATCTTGGTGAGCTGCTCTGTTCCTTCTTTAACAATTTCAAGAAGACATGTGGCTTTCCTTCTCAGTGAAACACTATTGAATTGCTTGCACAAGGAATCCTACAGATATGTGGTTAATATTAAATGTCACAATAACAACATCCATACACTACGCATGCGCAGGCACATGTGTCATAAAATGGTGGACTGACAAATTCTCCTCACAGGTACGCATGCTGTGTCTACTGTAATTTACTATAATAAAAATACTGTACATTCAAGTACATCATTAGGTGCTTGCCTCTATTTCATTGAGTGCATAACTATATTGGAAGAAGGAAGTAATGCTTTCAATGCTTTGTGGTAAGGCCCCCAGGTTTAGAGCTCTTTAAATTTTTAAAGCCAGAATTAGTAGTAGTATCAGAGATGGTAGACCTAAAAACAACCTTTATTCCTACAGTTGAATCTTCAAATAAAGGACACTTTGGGCCATATAGAAATCGAAGAGTTGGGAGACTGTCCTCTTCTTAGAGGTCGAAATTTTTAGACTCTATTTGGGACACTGAGAAGTGTCATTTATAACAATTTGTCTTTTTCTTGAAGGTTCGACAATCAGAGGTTGCAGTACACTATGATAAGTTGCGAGTTAATGCACCAGATGACATTCAGTGTTCTTCAAAGTATCAAGTCTGATTGTATATAGTAGTGATGTCATGTACATGTACAGAGTACCTTTGTATTCAAGAAATTTAACAAATGATACATGAAATACTGTATTAGCATATTTGTTATTACCTCAAAGCATCGAACACAAAGGAGACATAAATTTTCATCATCTTTAACTAATGTTCTTGTTCTGGATACATAGTTATTTAAGCACGAAGTCACCATTACGGAGCTAAAATAGCAAAAGAATATTAAACATCTATCCCTCATCATCAAGTACAACAATGTACTTGTGCTCCATTAGTAGTTGAAGTAGAAAGGATCTAATGACAGGTACTTCATCAACCTTTTCAGTGTACGTCAATTTTTGAGTTTGATTTTTCTCAGTTACAACAATCCTTAACAGCTCCTTGATTAGGGCCTCTTCAGGGGGTTCTGGTTGACTGAAACAAAGTGACGATACTGCTTCCATGAAGAAAGAATGGCATAACTGCTTTATCTTGTCAATATCAGACGGCCTTTGCAAAAAATGTATACAAAAAGCAAACTTGATCATTACTTCATGTATAGTGTCAATTAATAAACATACTGGAAAAGCTTATTTGATTTTATTTCCTTCTCCATCATAGTTAATCCTCTCATTATGTGCTTCAAAGAAGACACTTTTAAAAAGTCACATCCCTGAATTGCAAACTATAACGAACCATATAAAGTAAGTTCACAGTATTACATATACAACAATGCTACTGGTCGAAGGATTTCACAGTCTAAAAGATAACCACATTACGAGTAGTATTACACATAAGTCCATACTATAACTGAACTGTTTTAAACTGACAACATTCATATTGAAGGCTAAATGCATACCAAGCTCAATGCATTGAAGTACAATTAATGTAAATACATACAAATAGAGTTAACTATGTACTGACCAGTTTTGCATACTTTACAAGACTATTGTATTTCGTAACCAGATGCTCCACAAACAGCTGCATAATTTTAATGGAATGCCAAGTAGATCTACAGAACATACATAAGCACCAGCAGCTACTATATTTGTTGCCATGTAGTGCATGTTCATTTAGTACAAGCATAATGAGCATTGCAATGATGCAAAACTCTGGTTTGTATCAAAATAGACAGTATGCTTGTCGAAGGCGAGTAGAGGTATAAGAAGTAGATGCATGCACAATGTACATGTATGTACATGGCAGATGCATGTAAATAATTATTGTGGTTTTATTATGACTAGAAGTCAAAGTGAAATGAGTATTGACAGTGACACCAAATGCTACAATAGAACTTGGCGTCAGCATACTCATTCCAAGCAAAAAAAAAAGGTTCACACTAAAATTATTCATATTTATACCATATTGAGTGGGCGTATCAAAGGCACTGACAGTGCTGCAAATATGGTTATACCACATACTAGTAAAATCAAAGAGCTATACAAGATTTTATAACACTAATTTTTTCTATGTACTAGACGATTGTAGAACAATGATGGGGCGAGCCTTCGCGAAACATCCAGATTAGATCTAGCATCATTGTGCTCTTAGCCCAGGTCTAACATAACAGTACTTGGCTACTCACTAAAGCTCAGTGAAGAAACAGCTATGTCAGGCAATGTATGAGCTCAACAAGATTAAGTATTTATTGCATTGTTTTTTAAAGATTGCACACATCAATAATTCAGAATTATGCTCAGTGTCAACATTACATTACTACACTACATTAATGTTAGAGCCTACACTTAAGCTTAAAGCAGCCAAGGCTTGATATGGCCTCAAGTAATATATTCCATCTTGGAAAGCTATCAGTTTGGGTACACTGCCAGGTAGACAGTGTACATGTTAGTATACAGAAGCTTACATAAAGACAGTGTACATGTTAGTATACATAAGCTTACATAAAGGTAGAAGAAATCTAGCCTGCATAGACAAAGATAATATGCACTGAGACAGCTGATCAGCAGCTGAAGCTACATTCAAGGCTACATTGTATCTCAGTATAGTGCTTGCTTGTGACTGACTGTTTCATGGCTCCATGGAGTTGGAAAGTTTGTATAATAGAGACGCTCTGGTTGTTTAAGCACACAAGATCGCACAGCTGTATTTTTTTTTATTGGATCTGTCTAAGAATCATGGGTTCAGAAGCTGAGACTGTAGGACAGACAGTAGCCATTGTTTGTGTGCAGGGTGTGTTTAGATCTAATTTGTGCATGTGGCAATCACATTTTTCATTGCAATGTTATAAAAGACATATTACAGGATACGTACCAAATCAAGCAAACAAGATTTTCGGCTAGTGTGGGGCTCGCCCCAATAAGTGTAGGGAAAACCGCTAGCAGGGCTATATCCCAGACAAAGAACATTTGTGGTCATGTGGTCTTTGTAACGTCTCTTTAAAGCGACTGAACTGGTAAGGGGAAGAGCCGCAAAGGGGAGGGGGGGGGGGGGGGAAGGAAAGGTCTTTTTTTCGCAAAGTGGGCAGATGTCATTAAGTACTACCAACTCCACAGCTGGGAAGCTACAGATGCAAAAAAATTGGTCCCTTTTTATACTACGCAACAAAGCAAACATATTGTGGGTTAACTGGGTTTAGGTTCTGACAGTAGTAGTATGTTTTAAGTTGCAATATGTTTATTATTAAATATTAGTATACATGTGTACATGTGCACTAAAAGAATACGCCCACTCAACATGGCATAAATTTGTTAATAACATGTGTCATTGTGCTGTATCAAATTAAACTGACCACACCCTCAGGCTACGCTCTCGGGCTTGGTAAGTATAAATCCTATATACATGTGTAGCACTCGCACCCATGTTATAACTATTACCTGTTCCTCTCTGAAAGGAAATATTGCCATTCGAAAAGTATGCATTACTGACTATTGAAAAGCAAAGTCACTACGTGGTGCTAGATCTTGTCTTAAAAGCTACACTCGTGAATAGTTCAAGCAAAAGAAAACAGGTACCAATAAGTTGATGTCTTCTTCAGTTTTGGTATTTACACAACCCTGGGAAATTTACAAACAATGTCTTAGCTGTTAGGCCCACTTCCTATGAATCGATAGTTCTGCTTGAGCTTCGGTGACTCATTAGTTACCGGTGTAGTAGATTTATAATAGCAGATAACTCACAGGCTTTACAAAAATAAGCTGAAAACAAGATCTACAAAAAAGGTGTTCCTTGGCCATAATATGTCTTCCTCAACATACACGTATACCAACGTAAATCACTACAGTTCGCCTGCAATTACTTGTAAAATATAAAAATTTTGTATAGGAAAAAAAAATTGTTGAAAAAACTTTCGCACAAACAAATAGATTTCCATATAATGAAAGAGAGAGCAGAAACAGAAAAAACTTAGCTGAATCAAGCATGCAGTGTAAATAAAGATGCCAACTTTTACCTCAACTTGGATGTTAAAGAACAGTCATTTAATGATAACAATGAGTCAACCACATTCTGACACTTCTGCAAGGTTTGAACTTTGGACAAAACATGCTGGATTCTTAGTTCATTTCTGAGTGACAATTTATCAAGAACAATACCAACTGCATCCAAATGAAGCTGAAACTTTTCAGTGTTACAGTTACCTGTGGTGAAGAAATAATGACCATAATGACAATTACTGGAAGGCATTCCCTGTATATAGTTAACTAATAAAAGCATGTGCAATTCTCACCTATCCCTTTTTCTAGTTGGATTAGCAAACCAGGAATATACGAAGTTAGTTGCCCAAACAATATTATCTCTTGCTTAAAGCGATAACATAAAACATGGAAAGATAATATTTGTTCAAGAAGAGAATCATTGAGGTAATTAGTTCCACCAGTTAGGGACAGTAAAGCTGCTTGAAGGATCTACATAATCAATAATGAAAGGTATAATATGTCTGCACATAAATCAATCACAACCTTATATTCCAGTACTTGTACTTCATGTTCCTTGTGTAACACAGTATGTGTACTTCTTAGATAATCATGAGCATAGCATTTCAAGAACTTCCTAACATCATCATGCTCAACTATACTCAGTACATGAGAAATGGCATCATCCTTCAGCAACTCACAAAGGTGTTCATGTAAAGTGTTACTACGAAAATCTAGTATGATAAATTATAATTTACAAAATTAATGAAGTATAAACGCATGTAATATACGTTACACAACCTGTTACACTAATAGCCATATTCCATTTGGCATCTATGCTTTCCTTAATAATCCAAAAAAATGGAAAATCACATGAGAACATTGAAGCATCCTTTCCTGCAAT
>JAYJLX010016667.1:0-17654 GCA_036873525.1 Chalinula nematifera | reverse complement strand
GACTGACCGCAAAAATGTTTGGAATGTGCGTCTAGGAATGTGCTGCTGGCGAATGTGCTGCTAACTTCCAAAGGGTCCTTACAGGTGATGTCAGGCACAGAATACTAGAAGCAGTACTCATTGTCTCAAGACTGTAGCACATTTGCAGCTGACCTGACAGACTGCATGAGTGCTAGCTATGTAGCTAGATATATCTACTGCTGAGTATACTGACTGTGCTGAGTCTGCTGACTGAAACTATCCAGTTGTCTTGAGTTGACTTATCAATCAGTACTCAGTTCATCAAGTTGTCTTGTTAGAGTGCAATGTCCCTGATAGCTATTAAACCTTGTGGAAGTCTAGTTTTGGGTATCAATAACGAACTGTACTGCTCATGGTACACAGAGCGACATAGGGGAAATGGATTTGTGGAGAAATTGAACAAAACTCTAAGTGAGAATGGTGATGTTGTTAAGGTGAAGAGTTTACCAATAGTAGAAAAACGGATCAGGTGTAGGGCAGCAGGACTGAACAGCCAGTTGTGTAAGCTAAGCCGATGGAAGAAACAAGCCTTCAAAAAGAAGGTGTCAACTTTAACAATTCGGCCAAGTGAAGTACTCAACCCATTTCATGTGGAGTCAGCTCTGGTTAAAAGTTGTGAGGAAATCAAAAAGCTGAGGTAAGCACAGAATGGTGACAGTACGTTGCAATTGGTGACTGATGAGCTCAAAGTTTCACATAGTATATTATTATATACATTTGTATGTACTGTAAAATGGGAAATTTTAGTTAGCATACACCAATTCAGTGGTGCACAAAAATTTTAGGAAAGGGCATTCATCCGCGTATTCTTTAGATCTACATGTATAGGAAGGACTGACAATTTTCCAAAAAATTTTACGCCGACAGGAAAATTAATGTAATATTACTATGGTATATGTAGTGAAAATTTTAGCATGATATCATTACCTTAATTGATTGGTTATAGCGCAGGGTAGACTCTATACATTGATAATGATTATTATTATTTAAATATTCTCATAATACAAATCGTGGAGTATATAATAGTGATAATTAAAGGGGCTGGGAAGGAGGGGGAGTCGAGGTTGGGGGGATCAAATGGTTAAACTATCAATGTGCATGCCTTAACATAATTATTATAATATTATTAAGTGAATTGTGTTACTCACACAAGTATTTAACCGTCCATTATAGGGAAGAACTAGTGACACAGAAAACTGAAATAAAAGAGGATAGATAAGATATTAAATACCATTCCAGGCAAAGACTATAATGCTGCATTGTATTGCTTGTTCATTATCATAGCAGTTACTTTTTGTACCATTACCAGTGTCTTCCTGTTTATGACTATATTACAAGCATAATATTATAGCAGTCAGATAAATTGACAAACTAAATATAAATACATGCGGCATGCATAAAGTGATAGATGTATATACACAAAACACAATTGAATAGTTAAGCACATTTATATAACAAAATTCTTTAATGAGAACACCAACAGAATGCTTCAATCATTATCATTCAGATACACAGGTGACACATTGATATCATAGTCTTGTTCCCAGCCCCTCCCCTATTTCTGCATGATCTTCCAATCCTGCTTATAGTACTGAAAAGAACTGGTTGTTTTAACTTACACCACAATCAATCATGAAATACTGATTGTACAAGCTTATTACACACACAAAGTGACGGTATCAGTTGTTTCTTTAAGAATCATAAAAAGGATAGGATCTCATTATGGGTGTGTGATATAATATGTAGTCTCGTTCCCAGCCCCTCCCCTATTGCTGATCTTGCTGGCACTAAATCCCACCCCCCCCTTTGACCACATGGCATGATGTAATCTCAGAATTGACAAGTGAATTTCAAGGTCCCTTATCGCCCTCAGTTATCTCAGTGCATCATCAAGTATCTACAGGCAGCAAAGACTAAGAATGGGTCAAAGATATATTTTGGTAAATATTACCAAATCTCAAGTATTAAAGGACATCAGCGGGAAAGCTAGTGAAATTTTGCCCTACTTTGAAGGACAAGACCTTTTGCTGCTTCTACTAAACCTGATTAACTGTGAGATATCTCTACAAAGCATCTGTATTAGATTCTTGATTAGTAATAGGGAGGATTTTCCTCTACAACACTTGCCTTTGCCCAAACACTTGAAGGAAGAAATATTATCAGCTGAAAAAACGGCTGTTCTTTCAAAGTTTGGAGTTGGACAGTGGGCCGGGGACCGGTTAATCCTCATCGGAGATGAAACAGAGCGCTCACCCTATCCACCTAATGGTGATTGGAGAGACCATGAAATAAACTCGGGGTTAAATGATGAGGCTTGGGCTGCGGATCGCTTCACTTCGCCATGGGATTTGGGTATTGTGATACTGCAGCGTAAAAGATTGTTTCCTGAGTTGTTGGAAGACAAAGCCAAGTACATTATAGTCAACTTGGATAGAAAGGAGTTTCTTGATTCAGCAGCGTATCATAGTAGATTTGGCCGGAACTCCAGTCATAATCTGATGACGGGATTGCTGATGAAACTTATGTACTCTTCTAATAAAGGTGCTGGTGATTTGGTTTCCTCAATCAAAACAGGTGAATGGGCTGGAGACAGGATCATGATATGTACTCCCCAATCAGTGTGTGATTTAGATAGCGGCTACACAGACGTCAGCAACGCAAGTGACGTGGATCTGGCTAAGCACTGTAATACTGCCTACTGTTGTATCATGTGAACTAATTAACAAAATTAATAGATTAAGATAATAACAATATTGTATATAGAATGATCGAGACTTTTTGATTTGTGTTTTTATTATCAAAACAAGTGTTATAGTCACAGATGCATTACCTAGCCTTTCAGCAATTCGGCTACAAAGCGTAAAAAAACCCTTAGTACAATGAACTATGTACCCAGTTTCATTGCATGTACTTGATGTAATTCAGCATACAGTGCAGCACTGGTGAAAAACCACGCCCATCTTACATGCATTTAAAACAAGAAGACACGCATATCATACTATATATTTACCAGCTAGTGTAAGCATATGCTATAGCTAGTTAAATATTTCATTAAAAACCACATTTGTTACAAAAAAAAAATTCGATAAAATTTGCCATAATTTCATTAATTTGTCCATTTTATTACAAACGACCGTTACAAATTTGCACGTAGATGACAGGATGAGTTGAAAGTAATGATACATCAGTACTGTTAGATCAGTGCTGTTGAGAGGATTGTACTGTTGTAGTTGTTGAGCTGCTAGTATCATTCATATCATCATTGGTAGCATCATGTAATGGTAGACCACTATAAAACATTAAAATACACTACTATCAATTCTCAATAATTACATGTACTTTATTCTGAGTTTTACTTTGTAGAGTGTCTGTGTTTCATAGGTGGGTGTGGTCTTGGTGTCGAGTGAAGTCCTTTACTTAACCCATCAAACGTGTACTGTCTCATGGGTAACATAGAGGTGTTATTGAAACTGGTAGCAGCTGATACAGTTCCGTTGTAAGCACTGAAAGATGGCTTACCAACAGAGGAGCGTTTGGGACCCAGTGTAGCATCAGCTAATGCAGTGGGATCCATAATACTGAAATAATACAAAGTATAACAATAATTATACATGTACATAAGACAGTGGACATACAAAAAATGTATAATTATGTGTGCATTAATTTGTATGTGTATGTGTCAAGCTGGATTTACAATATGACACTAGGTTAGCATTCTATGCGGCTAATTAGACCTTTTAATGCTAGTCTTACATTGGTATAGACCCAGCATCAACATCAATGTTAATTCCTTGAGCAATGTATTGTTAATCTGGCTTTAGTACAGTACATGTATGTATATTGTATGTACATGTACGTACGTGAGTGTTTATGTACATGTAACTCTGGTGTGAGGCCTCCCATGCTCAAACCTCAAATTCCTGGTAATCTGTATTTTAGCATGATTCAACTGCCTCTGTACTTCCCTTCTCTCTTTGTTTGCTTTCTTTTCTCTTAACATTAAAATGTTCAATTGTTCCATGGCCTTTTCTAATCTGCTCTCGGCACTGCTCAGGTTATCGGTTGACTGGACCAGATCTCTCTCAAGCTGTTTGGCTCTCAGAGACAACTACAGTACATTGAAAGAATACTCATACAATAGAAGGAGACTGGGGAGGGGGGGGGGTGTATACCTTGATCACCCATACACGTGTACATGTACATGTACTATATCATCCACATGCAATACATGTACGTGTATTGTCAAAATAACATAATTACCTACATGTACAGTACATGTATAAAAAAGAATTTTTTTTCTTGTTAAAGTTATATTCATTAAGCATGCAAATCCTACTTCTAGTTTTAGCAAAATAAACATTATTAGTTGCATCTAATTATTAGCCAAAATTTTAGAACAGATAATTATGGTAGTACAGTGGAACCTCCCACTCCGGACACCTCTGAAATGCGTACACACACAGTAATGCGGCCACTTTCCTTAGCACCGAATGATTTACTCGCCTCTCAATGTATAACGAACCTCTGAAATCCGGACCCTCAATATTCCGTATTGCGGACGGACAAAATAGACCAGAACTACAACATTGCATGTAAAGCGCTCTCCATATAACGGCCAGGGGTGTGGTAATGATAAATTAACCCTTTAGCAACAATAGTTTGCAAACTACTATACCCAGAAAATGATTCGTAACTCCCTGTATTTTCAAGTAATCACTGCAACTTTATTTTTAAGCTGGAGAGCTGTTCTATGACCTCCATTGCAGTTCAGTGAAGTTCAAAATATAGCGCTGGAACAAAGAAATAGTAAAATCTCGCACTATACTAATGGCAGCAAATAGTTATCGATAAAACAAAGCAAACTTGAGTAAGTATACTTATTTCTTTTGTTAAAATAAATATTCAACAATAAAAAGGTGGACCTCTGAAATGAGGACACCTCTGTAATCAGGACAGTTGGTGTGGGTCCCGATGGTGTCCGGATTATGGAGGTTCCACTGTTTTGCTGATCATACCTCCATATTGTTCTGCTTGTATGTACTACATTTATCCATGGCTTCCTTAGTCTTTCTCCTCTCCTCTGCTAATCGCTGATGAAGATCATTCACAGCCGTCTCAAACTTACTGGTAATACTATCAGTTTCATCGTGCCACCTATAGAATCATATCAACCACCATCCATTATAAATGTCTGTTTACGTTGAGTTAAGGATTTGCTCATTAGATACATTATATTTTATCTAAAGTTCATTAATTATGGCTACACCTCGTCCATGCATTGCGTACTTAATACATTGTGAATGATAATTAATTATTGTGCAATAATTGCCAATGAATACTAATTAGCGAATCCTCAACTCAACGAGAACAAACTTTAGCAATAAAGAACTTTATCTACATGTACTCTCAATAAGTCCTAAACACAGTTTTATATGACATACTTTTTAGCCATTGCCTGTTGAGCCGTAACCAGCTCTCTGAGGTCTATAGTTATTTTGTTGTGAGCTTCTTCGGCATTTTTGGCCTTTGACACTAGATCCTTCTCCCTGACGATCCACTGATCATTGAGAATAGATATCTAATAATAATAATAATAATAGCACTCGTTAGAAGAGGTTGATTGATACAATAACTGTCATTATGTACTTGTTTCTTGTGTTTCTTCAAGGCATCTTTTAATTCCCTTTCCAGCGATGAATTGGTGGCTTGCATAGCTTTTAGTTGTGCTATAGTATACGATAAGGAACAATAGTATAACATACACACACTAACAGGTGGCAGGTATGTAAGTGGTATACATGGATCAGTGCTATATAATACAGTACATACATGCATAATACATGTACATGTACCAGTTAACATACACACACAGCAACACCCATTGACAGGTGGTGTATATACATGTACATACATGTACATGTACATGTACATAGTAGTATGGATCAGTGCTGTATTATACGTAATGTATATGTATTTAGTACCAGTTAATGAGGATATTTCTTCACGCAGTTCTGCCACCTCTGATCTATTTCGTTTTCTCTCCCCTGACAGCTGCTCTAAGACATCCTCCACTTGCTTCTTCTCCCCGACCGATCTGTACATATCACATGAAACAGTAGTATAGTGAAACATGTACAATACATGTAGTTACCTAATACATACATGTAATTATTATGTACATGTAATGTAAATATCTACAGTATATAAGCACACATACATGTATATAGTACATGTATTGCATGTATACAATGTATTTTATTATATACACGTATGTATGTACATGTACAGTTGTACAGTAGGTATTATATAGCTTTCGCATTTTTTTTTGCCTACTTTGCTTTTTCAAGGTCCAATGTCAACTCAAGTGTTTTAACTTTGCTGTTCATGTCATCTCTAGCCCTTTCAGCTGCAAACAGTTTCTTTCTAAGCTCACTCAGTGTGTTCCGGACCCATGTCTGCTCCTGAGGACCTTCTGACACCATCTAGGAAGAGGGAGGGGGCGGGAGAGGAGGGTTGTGATTCAAAGTATAGTATTATGTAGAATATTCTCGCAAACCTTTTTCATTTCATTTTCAAGTGCTTTCTTCTCCCTCTGAACTTTCTCTATTCTAACTTGCTTCTCACTACAGTCCTGTAAAGTATGGTAATTAACCATCAATCACTGTGACACCATTGATCATGTACGGTGCACATGTACATGTACATGTATTTAAGGTTACATTTACCTTCTCTAGTGATACTATCTCTTCCGCCATTTTATCTATGTTTTTATTGTACTGAGTTTTCAATATCTCAATCTACAGTGTACGTAACATGTAGCAAATGTATAGCATAGATAAGCAAACTGTTCCTCTGTATTGGAAACATGTACTGTACCTCTCGTTGTGTCTTGACACCGGCTTCCTCAATAATAATATCAATCTGCTTCTTGAGTTTCTTGTTCTCTTTAATACACTGCTGTTCCCTAAACTCACTCTATAGATATATGTGTATGTACATGTATGTAAGGTACCAAAGATGCTAAATTATTGATTTTAGCTATTTTTTACTGTCATTACTTGTTGTTTTTCATTCAAAGCCATCTCAGTCATTTCCAGGCTTTCTTTTACATGTCCGACTGCAGCTTCTTCTCTCTTCTCAAAGCAAACACTGCAATGAAATCCATGTATAGTCACCATAACATTTCAATCGTTTTAATGACTTACATTTTCTCTTGAAGTACCGATATTTGGGCCTCCATTTCCGGCACTGTCTCACGATAACTAGTGACCTCACTCTGTAACGCAGACACTCTAAGGACAGATGAGATACGATAACAAGAGATATGCTCCACCATGGAGATACAAGGAGGAGAGGTCACTTGACATACGCATAAGTGTATGCATTAGTACACATACATACATACATGTATGTACATGTACATACATGTATGCGTATTATGAGACATGTTGAGTATACCTGGCCTCTAGTTCAGCATTGATGGTTCTTAGAGAATGGAAACGAAGATCACTAGAAGCATCTTGAGTAGTTGCTAACTGGAGCTGTGCAACCTAGTTAATTAAATCAATTAATTAACTATGATTATAGGGGTCATCCTCCACTGGTACCTTTCGTTTCAGTTCACGTTTCGTTTCTTCTAGCGACTTCTTTAAGTCCTCCTTCTGGATATTAGTAGCTTTCAGCTGAACATTGCTCTGACTAGAAATACAATTATTACTAAAGTAATCTCATGTCATTCCTCAAAGTCTTGTCTTTACCTGAGCTGTTCCTGAAGTACTACGACTTCTTTGTCTAGCTTCTGAGCCGTCTGAAGATACTCCCGCTTCTCGTTCTCCATTTGGTCGCACCTCTTCTTTAAATGTCCCACCGATGTGTTAGCTACATCGAGTCCTTTCTGCAGTGAAAATTAATATTGTATATAACTACATACAATCATTAATTGTATCCTTAACTATAACCTTAGATAGCAGTAAGTCAGCATGATATTTCTCTAGCTCTGTTACTCTCTCCTATTGAATAAATAGAATACAGTATGATGATTGGTTCAGGTACTAAAGTACATTCACGGTGAGTTAAGGATTTGCTCATTAAATATTCATCTAATATTCATTAATTACACCCACTCACTACCCACACACTCCTGTACTTAATACACTATGAATGGTAATTACTGCTCAATTAATGTTAATGAATACTAATGAGCAAATCCTCAACTTAAAGTAAACAGACATTAGGTTATGGTTGATTAAAGCCTAGTGTACATGTACATGTGTACATAGTGACACTAAGAGCCTACGAGACAAATTCTATCTTGACGTTGCAATGACATAGTTCACCAAAAGTTTAAAACGCCCACGCATTTAATTAATCACAAGTCATTGCATCAATATGTAAACCATGCTTTATTTCATACTGTTTCCAATTTCTTCAATGCCTCTAATTCCTCATTGGCTTGTCTCCACAGGATCATGTAACTCTGCTGCTCCTAAACATGATTAAATAAAATAGCTATGTTGGTATATTCAGGCTGACTCCTCCCCACCCACGCTAATTACTTAACTCCCACACTAGTTAATTAATAGTATGTTGCTTCACCTGCTCGGTTGCAGTGTTGTCTCTTCGTGCTTTAATCTGGGATTCGATTGAGCTTCTCAACTCTTGATTTAATCTGGAGAAATAATACACACATAATTTATAGTCTGGCTGGCCACACCCTTCGCATAGAGTGGAAGGGTCTGGTCTAAAGCCAACATAGCGTTCATTCTGTGCTGCAGAAAATTTGCAGCCCAATCAGATTCGATCCATGTGACTTTGAGCCGATGTCAAGCAATCGTAGGCTCAGTGTCATGTGTCATTGATAAAGAAAAAGTGAAGGTACGTAATCAAATATACATGCATGAACACATAATAAATCATTTTTCATGCCTACGTTTCCTGTCTAATTGCATTCCTTCAGTACGAGTGCTATGTTGGCTTTAGACCAGACCCTTCCACTCCGCAAAGGGTCTGGCCAGCCAGACTACATATTTATATAATTATGCTTATGTACATGTATTATGTACATGTATAGTACGTACACATTAATACAGAATATAGCTTAGGGCTAACCTATCATTTTCATCAGTGACCTCTTTCACTTGTTGTATTAGAGACTCAGACTCAACCTACAATACAAAATGACACATCAACACTACTAAGGGATAGGCCATGAGACAGGAATACAATATAGATTTACTACAGGTATTAATGATTATTGATTGTAGCCCTACTATACGCAGCCCTACTCTATACGATGCTCAGTATGTCAGTGTGTCTAGTTAGGTTTTCCTGGTTACCTTGTAGGCATTGATCTGTTGTTGAAGTTGTTGGATTACTTGATCATACTCTGATATCACCTGATTCATTGGTCTGCTGGAATATAAAGTGATAGATCTATCATTATAACTGCCATTAACGTTTGTACCTGGTTCCTAGTTTCTTATGTTCCATAAACTCTGTCATAGTGATTCCCCTTATAGCGCTCTTTGGCTCTTTCTACTTGACAAGAGGCCACCACCACCATTCAATGATTGATTGATTGATTTCGGAATGTAGCAATCACCATGACAATAGACCACGCCCATTGTTTGGGACACGCCTTCTAATTTTGAAAAAGAAAAATTAATCACGTGCGGTTTGCTTTTGGAGCGGAGGTCGACTGAATCGATTCATTGGCCTGCTGATTCAGTGACAACTCACACAAAGGAACAACCAATTTCGCCCATTCACCTCTTGATATCGTCTAGTCGTATCGGATTTATTATAAATCAAAATGGGGTGCTGTTTTAGTGATGAAGAAAGCGTAGATCATGTGAGTTCCGTGTTCTCTTTAGTCGGTATATATATATAGCCAAGTTTTCGTCTAAATCTACTTGTGTACTTGCTCGACCTTCTTTATGTAAAGGATTATATAATGATTGAATTAGTTCAATGAGTTACACTTACGTTCTTTTAATGGTTATATATTCCTTACATATTTGTGCATGTGATTAAAATGATTGAAGCCCCTCCATATCTCATGCTTCCCGATAAGGTATCGACCTAATTAGCCCCCTATTTTCGAATCATCATAAATTACCTGTTATATATAAAGTGTCTCATGAAATAACTACGACTGTAATGAAGGCAGTATGTGGATTAGACTAGGGGGTCCTAGTTCATGTTGTAGTATCAGCGACAATGTTTTTACTATGTTTCATTATCTCACCGGGGCTGGTCAGAGTATGGCCAGTTATTGTTGTGTATCGTGGCTCCTGGTGTGTTTCGTAATAGTAGAGGGTTTATGTATACTGTAACTACATTGTATTCACACTACACTGTAGAATATAGGCTCACACATAGATGTAGTTTCAGTATGGGTTGTTAATGTAGGTAGCCTTATAGTTTGGAAGTGTTAATTTTACCAGGTTTTCTCACTGCACTATATTAGGCACAAGATGAACGTAGACCACTTCTAGAAGAGAGCAACAGAGCTACTCCTGGCCAACCTATTCCGTGAGTCATTTAACCCGCCCCTCCCCCTAATAAAGCCTTTCCTAATTGTAGGGACACACCCACTCCCATGCTTGTATATATAAGCCAACTGATTTGTGATTTTAGCAGTGCATCCATGTTTCTTCTGGTGTGTTTTAAATCTGTTTTGACTACCTTTTGTTAATAGTGTGTATGACATGTGTTCACTATACCCCGTAATTACATTAAGTGCCTTTGTTAGTTATAGATACCATTGATTTGTATAGACAGTGTAGTAGTGTACATGTGAACATGTATTGAACGGTTAATCTGACAGCTAGTATACTAATATAATACAGTATAACTTTAATTATCTGAATCCAAACCTTAATCGTCTGAACTTCTCAAAAGCTCGAAAAAAAAAATTGTAACCACTGGTTTATTAGGAATTATTAATTAAAAAAGAGTGATAAAAAAAATGCTGACTAAGGCAAAAATTGACTAGTATTTTTGCTGATTTTAGCAATTGTGAGGGTGACTCTAGTCCATGCTGTGGCCTAAACTGTTAATAATAAATTCACGGATGTGTGTTCTTGATATAATTAAGGGCATTTCTATTCAGACTTTTTTTGTTATCCGAAGAGTTTTTGAAATTGCAAAGAACAAAAGGGTTTAGATAAGGTTACACTGTATAATTACATGTATGTATGTACTGTGTTTATAAGTATAGGTTATATGCTGAGGTAAAGGTTTCTATGGCATTTATAAACCGAGCGACGAAGTCGCGAGGTTTATAAATGCCATAGAAACCGTACCGAGGTATTTAACCGGCTTCTACTATGACAATGCTTAACCATAATAATTACCCGGACCAGGTTTATAAGTGGCCCGGCACAGGTTTATAAGAAGATTTATAAACCTGCTATTCTGTAATTTGATTGGTCAATTCATATTAGTCATAGTAGAATTATGCTTATATTCAACTATACATTCAGTCTGTTACTAGTATATTATACATGTATGTACTGTAGATCTTACATTGAACTACGTACCGTATAGCCACATATTTTCGTCGTTTAAAATTTTCGTCAATTCAACAGAAGGAAAAAAAAATATTCGCCACTAATATTCTGTACACGCCCATGATTAATTTTTGTCACGTGCTAGTGACTGACGAATTGACAAAAATTTTGACCGACGAATATTTCTGGCTATATGGTATACAGTAGAGTTAGCTTTGTTCTAATATAGTTAGTTTTAGTTAGTTTTCTCTTTATAATAGCAATTTTAGTTAGTTATAATTAGTTTGTAATCAAGAGATGTAATTTTAGTTAAATATACCGTAGGCCGTGTTTGATTGTGCGTTTAAACAAATGTGAATTGGCAAAAACAGGGAAATGTGTTTTTAATTAATTGCAAATAGCCATGTGGTCTTGTGATGCGTACGTGTAAGAAAAATTGCACATTGCGTTTTAATAATTGTGAGTAGAAAAATATCTTGCAATTCGCAATTATAAAAATCTCACAATAAAACCCGGCTACGGTATAGTTAGCTTTAAAACTCAAAATACCTTTTAGTTTGTTGACTTCATAAAGAACCACGGTCTGTGTACCAAGTGTCTAAACCATTTTCAAGGCCTCTCCACTGTATAGAAATACAAAAATTGGACCTTTTTGTGATGATTTAACAGTTAATGCAACAATAAAACATCACTTTTTACACAATTTTCAATCTTTAAAGCTTTGTGTCGACGTCTCAGAGCTTCGTGTCGATGTCCCAAACTGAGCTTCGCGTCGATGTCCCAGAGCCTCGTGTTGACGTCCCAGAGCCTCGCGTCAAGGTCTTAGAGCCTCACATTGACATCCCAAGCCTTGTGTCGACGTCCCAGAGCCTTGCGTCGACGTCCCAGAGCCTCGCGTGGACGTCCTAGAGCCTCATGTTGACGTCCCAGAGCCTCGTGTCGACGTCCCAGAGCCTCGTGTTGACGTCCCAGAGCCTCGTGTCGACGTCCCAGAGCCTTGCGTCAACGTCCCAGACACTTGGTACACAAACCGCAACATGTGATATTACAATTAATGTGTCATATGATATAGGATATAAAATGTATAATGATTTGTTAGCAGTTGCACTTTAGTATATGCATCAGTTTTACGCTTCCTTTCAGTGTTAGTTTTTTGAACATTAGTATTTATTTCAGTTGGTTATAGTTAGTTTAACATGCTTCAAAAGTGATTTAGTTAGTTATAGTTAAGTAAAACAACACAAGTATACAGCTATAGTGTATACATGTATGTACTCCTTGCTTACGGCGTACTCCTTTATGTGTATGTTAGTAATGCTGTGACCAGTTCAGGATCACATCTCAACAAGAGTGATGAGGAATCAGCCCTGAACCAGATCTTACAGAGAACAGCCAAGTGAGTTCTGTAACATCATGCACCAACCCTCATTATCAGCAACGTATGTGTGGTTCAATAATAATGGGTTATTTGTTAGTTTATTGTATTTATCACAATACCATTACATGATTCATAAGCCAACTGTAATCTCAAACTAATAACTATCCTTCCTTCCTGTTCTTCCCTCCTTTCTTTCCCCCTCCCTCTTCTCTTCTCTTCTCTTGTCTTGTTCAGCGATGTAATTGATATAACTTATGGTGAGCCTCATAGTCTAGAAAGATCAGAGCACGTAGGCCGCTCCCGAGAGTACCAGTAAGTTCAAAACCATGTGTTGATTGATACTGTGAATGTTTGTTGTTTTTAAAGGAGTAAAATGGCATCGTTGAGAAGAGTTAAGAACAACTCGGCTTTACCCAATTCAGACCAAAATCCCCAGATATCATTATCAAGAGATCTGCCATCTTCGGCTGATTTGAAATTTGTAAGTAATTGTTGATGTTTGTTGGCCTCTAACTCTCATTCTTGTGTTTTTATTCCAAGATGGAGGATAGGTCTGAGGCTGCTAATTCGGCTGTCAGTGGAATGGAAGTAAAACACGGAGAGCCACTTGTTGTCCAATTTGCCACGCCCTAGAAACAGCTATTATCATGAATATTAATTATGGTTATATTAAAAGGTTATTAATTTAGTTGTATTCCACTGTTTATAATCACTATGTTATTATTTTTTTTTCGGCTGTGATCATTGAAAATTTTATTTGTGTATACACTATTGAGCCACTTGTGTATGTATTTATATATGCCAAAATATACACATAACTACTATACTTGTGGGTTTATATACCATACTTACACTTAATAATAGTAATCTAATGAATACAATTTCATGCACTCTATGTTTTCTTTTGTTTGTTTTGAACAGTAATACATGGTCGTTTTTGTGCACCTTATTTCATTCATTTTTTGGTAATTGTTAATAAAAACTCGGACTTGTTTTTAGTTTCTTTAACATGCAATAATCGGACTTGAGGATGTTTGATGACAGTATACGTACAGTGAATGCATGTTTGTATCATATTTCATACGAAGTATGTATAGTTATATGAAATAGTTTTGGGTACTGCCACTTGGAGGAGTATAATAATGAATAATACCATATGTTTTTGGCCGTGACTTAATTGTGCATATACATGTACCTTGGGACTATTTATAGTTCAGCGTGATATCAACACTGAAAGTTCCGGCGTTATGCCTTTCATAGAACAGAATACTAAACACTAAATGTACAGCAAAGGCGGTTTATCTTCCAAACCATGCAGACATGAAGGCATATATATCGTGGCATGTGAAACACAGCACTTGAAGCATGTCTATGCACGCTAAAAATTTCCTTAGCTTTTAATAGCCAAATGCCATAAACAGTTGTACAGCTCACCTCTTCCCTCATGCATGTTGCATATTTAAACAGCTCATGCTCACCATGATTTTAACTCATCTGCAAACCAGCCCGCATTGAAGAATTACTGAACATGTCGGGAGAGCAGATAATAAAACGTCCAACGGTCATTTTGTCCTCGAAGGAATCCGGCCAATTCTGCTGATAATAAATTTGTGTCCTTTAACATTAGCAAAGCTTAAGACCCCAATGGCAATTCACCTGGTGCAATGTTATGCATGTCACTGATGTCAGTATGTATGTTATATAGTGGCAGAGCTGCAGGTATACTGATTGAAGTTTGTCAGTGCATTGCATTAAAATATGTGCATGGCATGCACTGCCAAACTTCAACGAGTCCATGCATGCATGCGTGGGAGGAGCAGCATATGTCATATGATTGAACCAAACAGTTTCGACTATGCGTTTATTGGTCATGCATGCATGATTCACTTGGATTTAATTAAACATAATTTGGGACTATTTTGGTGAGCGGCATGTCTCACATGTACATAATATAATCGATTGCTTTTTAAGTTAATAACTAACACACTGAAAGCTCATTCATGTACTTTTTCATGACTATAAAGCACCCAATAATTTTATTAAGTTAACCAGCAAAGGTTTCTCATCCAAACCAGACATATGGCAAAACAAACATGCTTATATGTCCACACCAAAAATTTCATTAGCTTTTAAATGAAATTTACTGTTCTCATTAAGGTACATCATCCATGAAAGCTCAGTTCACTAAATACACATCATCATGCCGGTATTTGCTTAATTGTCAATGCATGATGAGTTTTCCTTATAGTTAGCTGGCTCACCTCCCTCATGTATTTAAGTATCATGCCATGACATAACTCATGAGCTTACATCTGATACGTACACCAGGAGCAACCACAATAACATATTGAAGAGCCATGTCTGAGCAAGTAATAGTAAGACATCGAATGATCATTTTGTCCTCGAAAGACTCCAATATGGCCTTGGGGTACTCTAACGATGAATTTGTGACCTTTAACTTTAGCGAAAACCCCAGTAAGTTAAATCCCCGCCAACATTCATCAATTCAGCCGATCTGCTGAATGCATACAGCCATGCTATTATATATGCATGTGTTTCAACTATCCTTTCTTGTAGATGTGGAAAGTATTCAGTGGATATTCACTGGTATAGCTCAACCAACTCCTTCTCCAAGTTATGTTGGAAATATTGTTGGTCTCACTGAGCCTAACAACACAGTATGGCACTGTGAGCCTAGTTCTCCAGATCGTGTCATGCTTAAGGTATGATAAAATAATATTAATAAAAGAATTTTGTTTTTACATTGTCTTTGCTTTATATAGCCAAGTGGTGACCCAGCTACGACCACATTTGTATTGACAGAGGAAGGGCTTTCTGGCAAATATGTGATTTCTCCCAATATTTTGTCAGCAGAAAACTACGTTGCTTGGAACCCCGCAATCCCCCAACAGCATTACCTACCGGTCGAAAAAGGTCAATGTGCTGCATTTTCAATTCAGTTCACAGAGTGGAATAAATGAAGCAGCTGCTGATCAGCTACTAAATTAATGGAACTGCCCGGCAATCAAAACTATATCAGTTTTTTTTTTTCGTAGTCTTGTTTTGTAGTTATTCTAGTTTCGTGAGTCTTCCGTAGTTTGTTTCCACTAGTTTTGTGCAGTTTTTTTTCCTACAATTATGCATATATGCATGTATACATGTCATAACCCATACAATAACAACAACAACAGCTGCATGAATGATGAATATTATTATTGTATGAGGTGTACAGATTACAACTTTTCAATGATGGTCTGCTAGATACATGTGCCAGAATGACACGTACATACTGTACTATACTTATAAGTATATACAATTTCGTGCACTCTGTGTTCTTTTTGTTTGTTCTTAAAAAACATGATGAACACAGTTCAGTTCGGGTAATAGAGTTCATTTTTATACCATGCACATGTACTGGGACTTAATTGTGCGGCATTAATTGGGACCCCGGCAATAATCATATTTAATTTGAAGGCAATTTTTTAAGTTAATGACATAACACACATTGCACAGCAATAACCTACATGTCATAACCCAAACAATAATAACAATAACAGCTATGATGAATGATTGTGTAAATTGGGTTCATTAAAGCATGAGGTACGTGTAAGATCATCCCTTTTCATGTTTTCAATGCCATCTGCATGCGTGATGTGTATATACTTTAACAGTGCCGTAATCAACCGTATAATTATGTGCAAGGGGCCGGTGGGTCATACTTCAATGTTTCATGTGTGCATAAAGTGCCGGGTGTGAGCCAGGCTTTGTGCATATTGTGTATGTAAAGTGGGTTGCTATATAAGGTCAACTTCCTGTGAATCATACCAAGTACTTATGTGCTTCTATTATCATACACATGCTATATGCATGTATATGGCATATACTATATTTGTGTTGTAAAGCCGCCGTCATGTGGTAATCACACAGCTCAGTGCTGTATAGCATTTGTCATACTTAATTCTTGTATTAGATCACTTTAATTTACTCAGAAAGTGGGTAAGGTGCATGGATAACCACTTACATGCAATGTATACTTTATCCTGAATGAGCCTTGAGTGTAAATATATAGAGTCTATTGTTTACTGTTTAAAGTGATGTAACATTAAAAATTAGATATATAACCATGCACTTGACTCATTGTTGCCTAACTCAAATACTGGTGTAACACGTGCAATTCTGGCATATAGTGATGTGTATAAAAGCTATTATTTTCATCATGTGAAATTAAGGCATATGTGCATGCATGTTTGAAGTCTGAGGCTATATGCATGCTAATCTGCTATATGGTTGTCAGTCAGTACGTCACTATGATTTCCATGCATGTATATAAGCCAAATAATAGGTGATATATAGGTTCAGTATATATGCATGCCATATATACTTATACATAATCAGTATCATAGCAATCCTACCATTATAATCTCAAGTACATACTCTTTATGTTTTTTTGTTTCTCAGCAGTTTTTAATATCGTATGCATGCATGGTTTTCGAGTACTTTATTTTTTTGAGTACTTTATTTCATTCATTTTTTTTGCGGTTAACTAGCACACATGATGCAGTGAATGGACAATTGTTTGTGGATGTTCGTATGTGCTAGAATAGTTGCACGCATGCATTGCACTTAAAATACGTGCACAAACTTCAAAGAGTGCATGCATGCATGTGGGAGGAGCAGCACTGATACTTTAATTATCCCGAGCCACGTAGTGGGGAGGGATACGGTAGTCGGCGTGTTAGTTA
>JAYJLX010016666.1:0-40159 GCA_036873525.1 Chalinula nematifera | reverse complement strand
AAACATGGGAGTTGATGTTGAAACACTGTCACCTGGAGATGGTAGGTACACTGTACAACAATGCTTAGCATTTTATTAAAATTCTCCTCCACTTTTTTGAATACAGGAAAGACGTTCCCCAAGAAAGGGCAAACGGTCGTAGCTCATTACACGGGAACACTGACCAACGGTAAGAAGTTCGACTCTTCTCGCGACCGTGGCAAGCCATTTGAGTTCGTAATAGGAAAAGGCCAAGTTATAAGAGGCAAGTAGATACTATATGTTTCAACAGTTTCGTTTTATTTTAAATCAATGAAGGTTGGGACGAAGGATTCGCTCAGGTAAAAAAAAAATGCGTGGGAGTACTAGCATGGTATAGTGTCATTTTCTATTTTCTTTTAGATGTCTGTGGGTGAAAAAGCCAAGCTAACAATTTCCCCTGACTATGGTTACGGTGCTAGAGGAGCCGGCGATGTATATCCTACTCAATAACCTGTTTTTATAGATAATGTGTTAGCACAATTTGTTTATACATGTGAAAAATAATATAGTAACCCTAACATGCAGGTGTATCATGTGTGTGTTTGGTAGTTTAAGTAATTAGCTTGTTATTTGTGGGCTGATTAATTCCTTAACACATCTGACCAACACTATCCCGCCCAATGCAACCCTCATCTTCGATGTCGAGCTGATTAAAGTGAAATAAGAAGTCAACAGTGCTTGGCTAGACATTTTTAATTAAAAAATCAAACCGGCGATTCCTTTTTTTTTTGTTCTTATTGATTTTTTTTGTAGTTCAAATTTCTTGAAGCATTATAACTATGGTCTAGATGGTTTAACTACCGTATTTAATGTCTAAAACACTTGCAACACTGCAATATCTGTTTCTTAGAGTCACTAACATACAGGTTACCTAATCTACTTGGTGCTATACCAGAAGGATGATCCAATTCAAATTGGTCACTGATACTAATATATACTGTGACATGATTAGTAACCTGTACACTGACATACGCTAGGTTATGGTGAATAGGGAGAGAAGGTGGGGACAGATGACCAATTAAGAAGTCTATAGACAAGTGGATCAGGCTTTATTGAAGAACCAAGCTTTTTGAAAGGGTTTCCTTCTTTGGACAGCTTTACAGTGGCCATGCAACTTAGCTACGAATAAATTTCCCTCATTGTCTAGTGCTACATCAAGGGGGATCTTGAATGGTGGAAGCACCCTGTATTAAAGGGTTGACAAAAGTTTTTTAGTAATAATAATTGTGTAATTCAAAGGGATGATTAAAAAAAAAAGAAAGTTGCTCTAAGTATTCAATTGAAACCAATCATAAATTTAGGAGGATGCTTTAGTTGATTTATGCTTTCGCTTCAATAAACTCTTGGAATCCAACAATGCCTGCTGGGTCCGACGTACTGCATGGGGAAGAAAAACAAAACATTTACTATCTTTCTATACCATAATTGCAAGTTAACTAGCATACATTGTTCATGTACTAGTGATAAATCAACTGATGATGCCCGACTGGAAGCTCTATCATCCGTTTCATCTATTGGATCACCAATGTCTCCGCCCATTGCCCCACCCCCTAATTGGGTAGTCACCGATATATGTGATACAGTGGGCAACCCGTCCTGCTGGGTCTGTTCCAGCCTATCTAATAATCTCTGGCTATCATTCAACTGTCTCCTCTGCTGTCTCAGGTATAGCAGTAATTCATGTAAAAATCCTCTATCAATACCCTGCATGGAAAATATGGACTCCATAATTATTATACAATTTTGATGCTGGAAATACACAAAATAAATTACTGAAACTTAATCGTACTGGCTCGTTGTTAAGCACATCTATACAAGTACAATGTATCTTTTCTTACTTCTGATGATGAATTTAGTAACTGTAATATTTTGTCTTCCAGGCCCATTCCCATACTGTGAATTTCGGTACCAGTTCTGGAATGGGACTTCATGCCCTTGCTGGCAGTAGAGGTGACATGCGGTACAAACGGAGTAGCACCGGATATTGAAGTGGAAACGAAGGTTTCCTCAAGTGAGTGGGCGTGTAGACCTGTGCCGGTGTGTTCGGAGGGTAGTGTATGGGGCGGAGTTTCAGTGGCTGAATCAAAACTCTATAAAACAACAAAAACAAAAAATAAAATGTCCATAGAATTACATACAGTTCATTATGGTATGTGTAAGACAGTTACTATCAGTCTAATAATGTACCATAATTATGGCTGGAAAATTTGGTAGTGCAAGAGAGATAATTATACACAAGTGCATGCACTAGACTACAAATTAAAAAATAAAATACATGAAATCAATATTAAACCTGATTATTTGAAGTTAGTTTATGTGTCAGCTGATCCGATAGTGTTGTGTTGTTGCGTATGCTCTGTTCCAGCTGTCGTCGAAGGGCTTTGATTTCCTCTAACAGCTGTTGTACTCTACTTGAGGTGTCCCCGCCCACTGACGGATCTACAGTCACACCCTTTTGACAGTCTTCTAACAGCCGCTGATAGACTTCAAGCTCCTTGTTCAATACCAACACTTGTTCCTGGTAGTTATTGAGACGCTCGGTTAGAATAGCCTTCTCTTCACGAAGGGCAACGTTGCTATAATAACACACACAGATAACAACCATAGGAATCTATAGTCAATACTCAACAGTACATTAGGTTTGCGTAGCATATGCTGATCACTACAAGCATACCTTTTCCGTAGGGTCTTCAATTCCCCATCAGCTGCAGGAGTATACATCACCTACAGTGTTATATAAACAGATTAGACTGGTACTGTAGTAACACTAGTATAGTGTACAGTATATTACTAACAGTATAAAAGGCACTACACTGTATAACATTAACTGGTAGTCAGCCCTTTCTTTACCTTGGATTGTACCAGCTCTGATATCTCTTCCTCCAGTTCTTTTATCCTACAGTTCTTGTCAGCCAATAACTGTGCCAACTTCTCTTCAAGCCTATTCACCTTGTCTTTAGAATTATGTAAACTGGTCTTTAAACTGAAAAGAATAAAAAAAATACAATTATTATCAATTCATCTTTCACTTTCACTATTTCTCCCTCACCCTTCCCTTCCCCTCCCCTCTCCCCCCCCTACCCCATCCTTCGTTTGATCACCCTTAACCTGATGATTTCGTGCTCTCTAGTGTTAGTTTCAGCCATCGATTCTGCTAACTGATTCTTCAATATTTCCCGTCTCTGTTCGTTCTCTCTTAGCTGTCTCTCCAACTGCTGTAGTCTGGAGTTCAAGTGTCGCTGATTGTCAGCCATTTCCCCGCGTAGTGCTTGTTCCTGCTGCTTCATCCTGGCCTGCCAGAAGCTACTGCTACCAGACGATGGCTGCCTTCGTGAGGAATTGGATGGCGACACTAGGAGCTTCTCTTCGCATTTCCGTTGTAGTTCTTGATTCAACCTCGTTACTTCTCTGTGACGTTCAATTAATTCACTAAGATCAGGGTGATCCCCACTAAGGGTGAAGCTGGATGCAGTGGCTGCCCATTGGTCGCTTGGTTTCGAGTTGTTATGAAGGTCAGGAAGAGACGAGGCCACCATTTCATCTGATTGGTGTAGAGTGGACAGCCTGAGTTCCATTATTTCAGTCCTGAGTCTGCGACTGTGGTCCTCGGCTGCATCTAATCGCCCTTTAAGAGACGCACACTCCCTTCTACTTCGGTCTAGCTCCCTCTGGAGGCTATTTGACTCCAATAACTGCTTCTCTAAGTTGAGTATCTTTTTCCTCGATGCCTTTAATTCTTGCTCCAATAGTGCTGCTTTCTGTTCCATCTGTACCCCGTCCCGCCTGGCCCTGCCCTTCTCTACCTCCAGTTCATTTATCAGGTGTTCATTTTCCCTCTGTAGCTCGTCCAACGTAACACTCAAACTACCAGCCACATCAACACCTTCCCTTTCCTGGTCTCTATATGATTCAAGCTCAGCTCGCAGCTGCTCGATCTCTCGTAGTAGAGCCTCATGAAGATCAGTTGGACCTTCCTGACCCTTACGGAGTAGGGACCTAACGTGTTTCTGAAGTTTAGTCAAATCGTCCATTTTCTCTGACAAATTACTAGAAAATGAAGAACAATAAAATCTCTTATCTTGACTCTGCCCACTTATAGGACATGCTTACTTGCTGGCACTGGTTCCCTCAACACGCCCACCCATAACCTCACGATACAGCTCTTCTATTCTCGAGAGAATAGTCAGTAACAGGCTCTCAGACATCCCACCGATTATCATTGTTGTTGAGGATGATCCCTATAGACAGACAAAAGTATTTCATAATCTGAATCCCATAACTCGTTCTCAAACACCCATTCTCATTCCAAACCCTGCATTCACAGACTCATTCCTATTAACTCATACCGGCGATGCTTCTTCTTTCTTTGGTGTTGACTCTACGCTCACGGAAACCTTGTGTGGAGATTTACTTAAATTCTTCAACTGCTCTTCTAATCTCTTAACCTGTTCTTGTAGTGCCTCAACAGCCTTCCTGGCCTGAGAATACGAATCATCACTCTGACTCAAGGATTCTTCTAGTTCTCTGATACGTGCCTAAATAAATCATTTAATAACCATTAATTATAGTAGTTAATTAACCAGTAAATTATCATAACATGTATATTCCATAATAATGTACTTTATGTGTAAGTATTACGTACAGTGGGTTCATGTTATGTTGATAATTAACACAGTGGCTTGCATTTCATTAAAAACGTAGGGATCTGCGCGATAAATTGTACCTACTACCTACTATAAAGGTATAACTTTTTTCTATATCTACCATTTATTCCTTGTGTTGTATCACTTTGAACTACTGTCACCTTTAACACAATCATCACTTCACCAATTGTTACTTCATTACATCCCACAAGGCCACTAGTCTATGTTCCCCTGAGACTACATACCTCCAACTGTTCCCTCTCTCTATGAAGCACTAGTAGAGCTTCTTCAAGTGTCTCTTTCTCCCGATAGACTTTCTGAAGTTCAGACTGTAAATCCTGAAGAGGTAAAAAATGCAGCGAATTGAAGAAGGGGAGGGGAGGGGGGGGGGGATTAATATTAATAGGGAGTATAAGAACACTAACTGTGATAATCTTGTCTTTGGTATGGAGTGCTTGTCTTATGCTGGATATTTCCGAATCTTTAGTGTTGAGGACTTGTTCCTGGGCCTCAAGTAATGCTCTTAAACGAGCCTAACCGGAAATAAATACAAATTATTACAAAATAAAAGGGGGGGGGGGGGGGAGGGGTAGGATGTCCTAACCACTTCAGAGGTGGGTACTCCCATGTCTTTCCCACGGTCCAGTGATAGTTCCTCTAGTGCCTTCTGTAGACTGGCTATAGTGTGTCTACCCATACGAAAAAAACAAATAATCACCAACAGATTTGGAGTCGAAGTGTGTTCTTACTCTGCTTGATCCAATAGCAAGTCTTTCTCCCCGATTTGGTGTTCAAGATCATCATTCTATTGCAAATATACAATAATATAGGTCATATATGTACAGACGTATACATGAGTACATAATACATGTACTTCACTTTATTGTGCAATACTTAAGAATATTGGCACAGTTATCCATGTATTTATACTATATACTGTGAGCCGGTTAAAATCACCTCAGCTCTTAATATTTCCACTTCACGTTTCAAAGCTTCATTCTCCCCCTTTGCTTGGGCCAACTCTTCCCTCAGCACTTGTAACAATTCTTTAAGATGAAGAGAAAAATAACACATCAATGTTATTTTCACACCACCCACAGTAAAAGGTGTTACACTCTAATACACACAACCCACTAATCAATACAGGTAGGCACACATATTGTATTGATAACAACAATGACTAACCTTCCTTCTGTTCTAATTGTCTCCTCAAATCTTCAATAGCAGTCTGCAACAATCCCTGGGAAATTTATCAAATCGACAGTCATTAATACATAAATACATGTACTTTATTATAATCACATGTATAATACATTATACATAAGTGTACATATTTTACATGTATGTGTAATTACTCTCATAATACATGTACATGTATATAAGTATAGACCCATTCAATCAATACATTTACATGTACACAGTATAGATCCATTCAATCAATACATACATGTACAGTACGTGTATATGTGTGTAGAACGATAACTCATTCAACCAATACCTTTTCTGTGGCATGAGCCGTTGTCATGTGTAATATCCTCTCTTCAGCCTCCTGTAACAATTAATTAATCAAGATGGCAGTATAGAGATATAGAGTATCACGACATACAACAAGCCTTCTGTGCAAATCGTCTTTGTCTTTCTTTAACTGAGCAATCATTTCATCCTTTAGTTCCGCACTTGACATAGCATCATTCTATGAGTTGTCAATAATTAACCATTACTAATTAAAGGACATAACCCCTTCCACATGGTCACTCTCTCTTACTTTCAGCTTAACTTCTTCTTTGACGGTTTCCCTTAATTCTCGTATTTCCGTCAACATTTTGGTCATTTGATTTGATTTCTAAGAGCAAGGTAGGAGAAGAGTACATTTATTGGTAATTATAAAGATAGTTAGGTGGGAACTACCTCGTTTGCATCCATGTTAGTGCTATGCGTAGCTGCTCTAGCTGCAGCCAAAGCCCTCTCCTTTTCTGCCAAGTCTTTCCTCAACTGCGCCAATTCATCCTTCAAATCCGATAGCTGAGGTTGGATATAAAACAATCAAAACACTTCTAATTATTGTGTGTAGTTGGTTTACTTCTCTCTCTCTTTGGCGAAGTAGTCTCTTTAGCTCCTAATAAAACACAAGAAGTCAGCAAGTAGTTTTTAACCTGTTATGAACAGGTTAATCTATGTACCTCTATCTCATCATCTCTGTCTCTAACAGTCTTTTCTAAGCCTTTAACAGTATTACTCAGTCTGTCAACCTCCCTTTGTAGGTCCTGTAGTCTGCGACGAAGGTCCTATACAGATAAAATATATACATGTACAATAGTCACAAAAAAATTACTGTAATTAATAGTAAAACTTCTAATTAATTACTGCACATGTAATTAATTATAAGATAATTAATTAAAATTGGTCCAGTACATTGAAACCTTCACAAGTTACGATCTTTCTTTTTGCAAATTTTGTCTGACCTCGATTTCTCTGTCCTTCTCAGAGCACTCCTCTTCCTTGTTAGCCAGTCTCGTCTTCAGCTGCTCGATGGTATCAGACGCATCCCTTAGTTGACGCTGTATATCTCTCAACTGCCGATTCAATTCGCTGATCTCGAGGTCTTTTGCACGAAGGTGTTCTTCCTTTTGCTGTAAATATGTCTGCGTGTATAAAATGAATGGGATATAAGTAATCACATGCATAGATTGGAAGTGTACACACCTTTAATTCATTAATTTCGTCCATCAATGTTTGCTTCTGTTGGGCATGCTCTGTTGCCATGGCGGCCATTTTGTTGGCACTCTTTAGCATATCCAGCTCCAGTTCTTGCATTTTCTTATCCTTTATGTCAGACAGTTCCTTCAACTTCTTGTTTTCCTGTTTTTGTGCCTCTAATTCATCAGCAAGAACTTTCATCTGAGAAACGCAGAGAACTATTTAATCGAAATAGAAAGAGATGCATGATGATAAATACTTACCTTATGCCCTATGTCTTCCTCGGTTTGTACCTCACGGTTTCTCAGATCAAGAATAGGCTAATATTTGTATAATCATATAAAACTTCCAATACATGTATCTGTACCCCAATACCATACTAACCTGTACAGGCATTTCAGCTAGTTTCTTCTTCAAGTTCCTGTTCTCCTCATCCAGCATTAGAGCCCTCTGACTCTCAGCCAGCTGCCATTAAGTACACAACAATAAGATTAACGCAAATGTTCCCAGTTTTACCATTCACGACAACTTACTGCTGCTTTCTCTGCCTCAGCAATCTTCAATTGATTCTCTTTAATTTCCTATTTTAAAGTAACAAAAAAAAGCTAAAAATAAAAAAAAGCAAATGACTAGCTACTCAAGGAAACACAGATCAGCAACCAATCAATCCACCCTCCCTTCCTCTCTCATTTTTTCCTTACCCGTTCCGCCTTCTGAAGAGCCTCCTGAAGATACATTAGTTCATCCGATGGATGTTGGGCTGCCTCAAGTTGTTCCTCGAGCTAATAAGGAAAATCAAATCCCAAAACACACACATAATGTACAGCAGTAACACATCATACACAGTACAAATAATCTATATATACCATAACATACGATTAGTAGTTATACATGCATTATTGTTTAGTACACATATAACACACACAATGTAACATGCATGTGTACACAATTAGTAGTATACATATATAATACATAAGGTCAGTCAGTACACATGCATAATCTATATCGCACACATTAAGTATAATATTATTATATAGAACTACATTTACAGTAAACAAGTGTTTTTAGTTTGTAATAACTACTGCAAGTATTAAATTTCAATAATAACAAACGCAAATGCTAAAACTAAACATGTAGCACAATCCTACACACTTTATGTACATATATAATACACATTTGGCTGTCTAATACACAAGTAATTATATATACAATATAAGCTATGGGGAAATACTATAGTGTGGTAGTATAATTGGTTTCACTGTAGCCCTGTCAACAGTAACTGTCAATCAAGTTATTGACAGTCTGTAAATCATAAATTACAATAGATAAAAGTACAAATATACACATACCACTTTGATTTTCTTCTCTAAAGCATCAATGGCGTTCCTTTAAAGAAATGGTAATAGTCATCAGATTGTTGGTATTCTAAAAGATTCTTATTGCCTTTCCTTACTTGGCATCTCTCAGCAAATCCTCTCTGTTAGCCATTTCTTGTTTCATTTCATCAACTTGCACGTTTAATTGAATGTTCTAAAATTGAAAACAACCGTCATCAGGTCATGTGACAGTCATGTGATCAATCAATCGCTTCATACCATTTCCCAATCTTCGTTTAAATCTCCATGTCGTTTCCTCAACTTGTCTTCAAGATGATAAATACGTAACTTCAGCCCAAAGTTCTCTTTCTTTAGTTCTTGTAATTGCTATATACGAAATGAGGGGGAGGGAGTAATCAATGGCCGATTGATTTATCGATTCTCACGGTTTCCTGATCACGTAGCGGCCTGATCCTGAGAGGTGAGACACGCCCACTACTGGTTAGGGTGGGTGCTGTTCCTGGTTAATTAGAAAAATTAATCATAATTTCCCGACAGAATAATTATTTATATTAACTAGAAATATATATGGTTGATAATAACATTGAGGTTTATCTAACCTGGAACATCAATTTCACTTGAAATAGATGACGTCAGTTCATTTTCGAGTCTAGTTTCTGTCTCACTGCTGTCGAGGCTTTGTTATCCAAAAAAAATACGAACTTACTTTAATTAACGATATAAAACATTATAAAACTTACTGTTCGTTTCCATCGACTGTGGACATCATCTTCTCGGTCCTTGAAATCCTCGAAATCCAGGGCAAAGAAGAATGAGAAAGGTGCTTGTAGCAGTGTAACAAATTTGAACCGCCAGATGGTTGGTGGGGGAGGAGTTGTAAGTGGGCGTGGTGTAGGCGTGGTTTGTGCAAAATGGCGGATTTCAGAGAGCATCAGGACACTTTACCGATTAGTCAATTTAAAGATAAACTGGTGAGTGCCGTCCGTGATAATAGATGTATGGTCATAACGGGAGAAACAGGGTGCGGTAAGACCACTCAGCTACCCCAGTACCTGTTAGAGGCTTTCGATAAAGATGGCGGAATAATTTGTGTCACCCAACCGAGAAGAATGGCGGCCATATCAGTGGCTCACAGAGTATCACGTGAGCAGAACTGTACAGTTGGCCATCGTGTGGGCTACCAGGTTCGATTTGATGACCACACAACACCCGATACAAAGATAAAATACATGACTGACGGATGCCTGCTTCGTGAGCTATTGGACGATCCTAACCTATCCCGCTATAGTATAGTGGTACTGGACGAAGCCCACGAGAGGAGTTTAGCTACCGATATATTGTTTGGCCTCATGAAGGCCTTACTTGACCAAGACAACCAGAGCGATTCGAATCGTAAATGGCCACTTCGTGTAGTTATAATGTCAGCCACACTCGATGTGGATAAGTTTAGCCAATTCTTCAATAACTGTCCCATAGTTACCATCCCAGGTCGTGTCTACCCTGTCCAAATAACCTATTGTTGTTCCAATGAGACTTTCAACGATAAGCGACTCACTTACGTTGCCCAGGTAACCAGAGTCGTCATGGAGATCCACCTAGACCAACCCCCTGGTGACATATTGATCTTCCTGACGGGACAACAAGAGATCGAAATGGTTTGCGACAAAATATTCAAAGCAGCTGAAAGCATCGACTACGATTACGATGTACAGTGCAAAGAGGTAAAGGGCGTGGCCATACTCCCTCTATATGGATCGCTACCTTCTGATCAACAGCAGCAAGTGTTTAAACATGCTGGTAAAGGCATCCGTAGGATCATAGTCTCCACTAATATAGCCGCAACCTCAGTTACTGTGGATGGGGTGGTGTATGTAATCGACAGTGGGTATGTTAAGCAGATGGTATATAACCCCCGTACTGGTCTCGATATGTTAGATATAGTCCCTGTTTCCAAATCAGAGGCAGCACAGAGGACGGGGAGGGCAGGAAGGACCGCCCCCGGGCAGTGTTACCGGTTATACAGCGAAGAGTTTTTCACAGACATGCGAGAGGATACTGTTCCTGAGATACAGCGTACTAGTCTAACTAGTGTAGTGCTACAGTTGAAGTGCGTGGGGATTATTAATGTCATCGAGTTCCTTTACCTTGACCCACCCGAAGAGAGGATGATTCTAGAGGCTCTGAAGCAGCTGTATTATTTCGAAGCTATTGACGATTCTGGTAACGTCACTCGACTCGGGAAGCAAATAGTGGAGTTTCCCCTCCAGCCCAGTTTAGCAAGGACCCTGATACGTTCCAAACAACTAGACTGTGAGGAAGCTGCTCTCCCCATAGTTGCCATGCTGTCAGTGGAAGAGGTATTTATCAGACCGAGTAACAAGGAAGACGCAGGCAAAGCAATCGAGATTCATAAAGAGCTGGAAGGTAAAGGTGGACAAACCAACGACTTTGCCTCCCTGCTAGCTATCTATCAGTTAGCCACGCGGAGCAGTAACCAGCGCAACTGGTGCTCAAGGCACTATATTCATTGGAGAGCTATTAAATCAGCCATGAATATACATAAGCAACTAGAAGGGATACTGAAACGACAGGATATTCAACCTGAGATTGATCTGGGTACCCTTAGCTCCGCCCCATTAAGCGAGCGTTTGCGTCAATCACTATGTTACGGTCTATTCTGTAATGTGGCTAGACTGGGACCAAGTAGGCGGAGTTTCAGGACAATGGACGGCCATGGAACCACTGCGTATTTACATCCAAGTTCAGCCTTATTTGGACAAGAAGAGGTGCTAGATTGGGTGATATATAACGAAATAGTTGACACAGCCAAAACATACATGAGGACGGTCTGTCCTGTTCGATATGCCTGGCTAAAGGACCTGTTGCCACGGTTACATGATATCGATGTATACAAATTGAGTGACTGTGAAAGGAAGAGAAAGACTAGCTTTGGAGAGGGTGGGCGTGGCATTAATGACGATGAGGGACAACCCCCACCAGCCAAGAGACCAGCTTACTGTAAGAGAACTGAAGAAGATAAGAAGAAATTGGAAGACAAAGTGAAGTTAGCTCGTGAACGATACTTGGAAAGGAAAAGACAGAACAAATGACCTTTAAAATATTAAAACCTCGATCAGAATACAAATAATTCTTATTTTATTTAAAAGGAAAAAAAATCTATTTATATACACAATTATTTATATTTGCAATTTTTGTCCTTTTGTAATCGAAATTCTCCTTTTCTTCAACAGTTTTAATTTCTTTGAGCTCTAATGAATTACAAATACAGATATATAAAACAATAAATAGCTACATGAATACATAGCATATATAACTCACCGCCAGTGATACCTTTTCTTCATCTTTTTGCTTTCTCTTCCTTGTAATATCAGCTAAAGTTAATTAATTGTAATTTAATAAATAGCAGGTGTCAAGACTAGCTGATAATGTACATACGAACCATTCAGTGACACATGAGTGTCTTCACTCATCAGTTCTGTAGTTGGTAGATCACTATCATCGTTAGCTTCCTGGTTCCCATCATCTTCCTGTCCTCCATCGTCCTCCATACTCTCTGTGTCCTCTTCATCCTTAACCTCCTTCTTCTCTTCAACCTCACTAATTAATGTCTTCTTACCATGTTCATCTGTAACAAAATGAATACTTATGCCATATTGGCCAAAAGTAACAGCAGCACTATAATACTTGACTAGGCCTTACCCCTAAAGCTTAACTGGGCAATTTAATTTTTTTAACATAATGTTCACATTAGAATAGACTAGGACTCTATTCCAGTATCAACGTAATGTCCCCCTAGTGTCACATTGTGAACTAGGCTAAACTATACATATACATAGTATAGACTTTCTACAAGTACTCTAGCTTCTTTTTAGTTCTTACACAAAAGCTTCTCGTATCGGTAGTTTCTTCCCTTAATGTGCTTCTCAACTTGTCGCGGAAGTTTGTTGATGTAAGTGCCAGTCAACGCACAAAAGAGTTTACCCCTGTGCAATTGGAAATAAATGGCCCGTACGATTTTATTTTTCAGGTTGTGAACTAACTGCTTTGTTTCACTGGGGATAATGAAAGGCTTGTATGAGTCAAAAGGAAATTCAGCATTTTCTTTCAGTTTGTTGAACTTGTTTCCACTCGTGTAGCTCAGAATGGTTTTACTATTGCAGGGCATCTCGTGGCCACTGAGCTTACAACGAACCTGAACACAGATAAGCTATATTAGTATATAATTTCTTATTAAAAATAACCATTTCATACCCTTTTGGCTCCTTTTAAGAGCTCTAATTCAGGAAATTCCAATACAAGCTTCTCTACTTCTGGATCCATTGTTTCCACGTGGATGAAATATACGGATGGTACACGGAGGGATCCGAAACTCCGTTACATTAATGATGCAAAACAAGTAAATGGGTGGGGCTGGAAAACATGGAGTTGTGGTACCCGGGTAACAGTTTGGCAGAGAAGCACGAGAATCAGCAACATGCTAACGTTACAGAATGCACACCTGATTCCCGTAAACAAAAGCGAAGGAAACAGCCCAAAATCGAGAAAAGAAAAGAACCCACAATCAATTTCCAAGTGCTTGAAAGTCCATTCACTTCGTGTCCCGAGGCATCTCCAACAGACAGCATCAGAACTTCTGGATACAGCACCATAGAGAGTACGTCATCGAATGGTTTAGACAAGTACGACAACTGGAAGGACCATCAGGAGGAGTCTATAGTGTGTGGTTGGAAGGAGGACGAGGACATAGCCAAGCAGGTCGTGTTTCATCAGACTAACAACGATTCCAGGAATACAGTAGCAATGCCACAGGTGAGGTCCGTATCAGACCGTCTATACTCCTCACGGTTGAACACACAGATGAGTAAAAAGAGGGAAAAGTATCGGTTTTCCCATGCTGCGACTCCCGAAGAGCACATGCAACTATACAAGGAGTCCTGTAGTTATAGTTACCTACTATTGTTCAGTAGGAGTAGACCGCACACTGTGGCCACCACTGGAGGAGGGGAATTATTGGAAGATCAAGTACTTCATGAATCGACCAGCACTGAATGTGATGATAAACTCGACAACCATTCAAAACCAGGTTCAACCGGAGTAAACCGTTCCACAAGGAAGAATTACTTACCTAAACCGGTTACTGCTTTATCAACAACAAGAGACACTAAGCAAACCCACAAACATGACTCAGAAGTTCCTTCGATTCCCACAATATCTGGTTGCAAGTATTCAAACCAAGACAGGTCTAGGGTATTGCATGCCCTTGCTAATAGATTAGGGGTAAGAGAATCAATCGATGAGCCTAAACTCGTGTCTGCCATAACTAGACCTACAGTACCCTCTATTACAAGAAAGAAATCCGAAGACTTCAGATTACAACCTGCGGAGAGAACAAAAGAAAGGTGAAATACTGTAAGGTTTAAACACATAATTAATAACTTTGTTGGTTTCTTTCATATCCAGCAAAGAAGAATCATCAAGTCTAAATTCACAGGTAATCAAACAGTATGGGTGTTGGGGGGTATGTATATGGATGTTATGACTCAGTGCTAAATATTCTGCTATAAATTTACTTAGAATCACCCAGACACAAAGCAATCAAAACAGAGACGAACACCTCATCAGCTACCAAAGATGCCGGCCTCGAATCATCACCGAAGGAAGTCGACCTCTTCAATATCACTCAGTAAATACTTTCATGTTAATAAAAGAGACAGTGGGGATCAATCAATGCTAGTTACCCAGCAGCAGCAAGTTGACCAACGGAATTTGGAAGACGAGGGAGAAGAAGATATTCCTATAAACTCAAACGCTACCTCTCGTCTGCCATCACCAGATGAACTGGATAAAGAAGACTTGGTACCATGTGAAGCATTTCCTCAATTTGTTCCAATCGATCCTTTGGGAAGTTCCAATCAAAAGGAATTGGTGATTAGAAGGAAAGCGAATTCACTTGGTCTCATGTCACACAAATGGGCCAAGAACTTCATAGAGAGAGGATTCATGGATGGTCAGTTGCCTCGGAAAGTGTTCTATGAATATTCAAAGCAGTCTAGGGAGGCAACTGCAGCAAAGAAATCACCCAAGCATGATAGTCCTGGTAAACACCTTTCGACAAGGCAAAACGAAAAGCTAAAAGAGCTTAAAGAACTCTACTCACCGTCGGCAAATAGTAAGAAAAGTGCCAAACCAAAAGAAAAGGAGAGAGTTATCAGTGGAATCAATCAGGTGCAATACCACTCTCATGTATCTAGTAGTAGACCCGTAACACGATCAAAGGCCAACTCCACACTGAGGATGCCACCGCCCACTAGACCTCGCTGCAGTAGCAAACAGCGAAGTAGAACAGAGAAAGTAATGGCTGAAGCAGAGCTTGAAGCTGCTGTAAAGAAACTACAAGAATTTAAATTGCAAGGTTTAACTCACAAAATGTCCACTATTTAATTTAATTATTATAATAAAATTAATTATGAAGTATAATTGTTACAATTTTTATTAAAAATTCTCCATGCCTCATATGCTCAGCGCTGCCATGCCACGCGAGGAAGCCAAGTTAATGCTCTATATAGTTAACGAAGTCCAAACCTTGTACGTCCTTGGTCTCATGGTCTAAACGCAGTAAACGGATCTCCTTTGATGATGCTCAAGTTTGTCTGGCGGACCAGCCTCTTTCTGCTAGTGCTAATCTTCAATAAATGTAAGTTTCTATTGTGTACTTTAGCGAGAAACTTAAATGCGGATTTCGTCCATTTTTAGACTAGACATCTACTCAGTTGATATTTTACCTGTATATTAATACATGCAGACTACGTATTTAGGCGACCCGTCACAGCTATACCTAGCTAGCATTGCATGCATAACTTAAGAATTTTAGTATTCTGGCCTATAATCATGTGGACATGTAGAGTCTAGTACCATAGATAGTACTGAGATGTTCAGTGGCCATGTGCACTGACGCCTATTGCTGTGCATTGTGGTTTAGTAATGAATGTATGCTCCCTCCCAATCCCCAGTGTATACTTCTTAAGACCTCCCTCTGGGAAGCCAAAATACCACCCATAATTTTATAGCTTAAGTGGTTCATGATCTTTTGGGGTTGGTTTTTAATAGATGGAGCAACTCACAAGTTGTGCAATCTCACCCTTGCAAGCAAAAACCCAATAGTTAAAGAATGTGAAGAAGCAAACCAAAGTTGCCAACTACAGATTTTGCGTTCTACTGCATTGCTATCTAGTGATTGGTACTTCGAAGTTACCTGTCAAGCCAATTGTACTCCTGGGTTTGATTATGTATACTTCGCGCCACAAGTTCTTCAAACCAATTGCTGTTCCCTGCAGGAGTGTTCATGGGAAATAGTTAATGAAAAACTAATACTGAATGGATTCGCTGCAGAGGTTCCAAAATTAGACATTGTATCGACATCAACAGCCACACCCACGCCTACCCAAACAATTACACATACACCTATACAATCAGCCACACCTTCATCCGCTCCAGATCCACCTAATAGCACAAGATTAAGCAACCTTGAGGAGTTTGCCAATAAACTATGGAGTCTGCCTACATGTAAGTAACACGAGATCCTTTAGTAGTATTATACATTGCTATAATGCTATTACTATAGGGTTATTGGTGCTAATACCAGCAGTTATCTATGGTATTGATTTTATATGGTTACTATTACTCTTGTATGCGTGGTGGTATTCTCATAAGCAGAAGAAAAAAATAATTTCCAGAAATCTTAGACGTCAGAATCGAGATCATAGGAATGAATTTGAACTTCAATCTCGAATTTAAATATTGTCAATTGTTTCTCTTATCATTTAGTTGTTATCTCACTTAATCATTGTAATCTATTGCTGTTATATATATTATATCACTTAATCACTGTTGTATCTCGCTTATCACTATATGTTATTTGGGTTTTATTATTTCAATTCCACATGCAATTCTTTCTATAAAAAAAAAAATTAATAGTGAATAAAAAAAAAACATCGAGGTAAATAAAAGTGATCGGGTTGCCATGGAGATAAGGTGTTTATAGAATACTGCACACCGAGCTGGAGGTGTGTGATCGATGGTGATTGGTTAATCGAGTGCCTGCAGAGGTTGGTTGTACCTGTGCATTAGTTGTGGCAGCACCTTCCCTTGCCGAATTAGCATTAACTTGATCCAGTGTCGTGCTGGCTACCTGCTTTCTTCTCTTCATTGCTAATAATAGTAACATTACCATAATTACATGGATATGGGAATAAGGGGTCTTGTACTATATATAGCATATTGCAAATATGACATACCTCTGGCATAAAGTATTCTATTGTAACCAGCCGGTTCAGATGGAACACTAATGGAGACCAAACAATAGATGATTACTAAAATTTAGCGAGTATAATTATTAAAGCCTAGTTCATAATATGACATTGGAACATTGTGTAAGACGCTAGAATAGGAATTGATTCTATTCTGCCATCCTGTGTCTGCCATCATGATTACAAAAAATATTTTAAAAACTTTGTGTTCAATAATATTGTGAACAAGGCCTTATTGAAAGGGTACACACTAACCCATCAAACTCTTCAAGTGGTTGTAATTCAACATGGAATAATGCATATACTGGTCTAGGGAAAGGGACAGGGTGATTCATTATACTAATGTCAAGTATTGATACTAACCTGTGATCAGATGTATCAATGGTGGTACAGCTACCATAGCCACACCCTTCAACCACACCCCCTGAACCTGACTTGAATAATATTCTATCCTTGAAAAAGTAACAGTGAACTATTACACACTTTGAACACAGGTCTAACGAATCATACTTACAGTCCATGAAGGCGTCCGCATCTTCTCAGATGTGTCATATCTAGACGAATTTACATCAAACTTGTACGATGGTGCAAAAGTAATGGGCTGCTCAGAAAATCCTTTATAAACATTTTCTGATAGGGAAAGAGATAGAGAATAACCTCGTGTAAGAACGCATTATAATTATACTGAATAATATGATCATTACAAGTACCTGACAGTATTTCTCTTGTCAACTGATCTTTGAGAAGCAATGACTAACATAAATAGCAATGAAGAATATACATTGGAGCATTACTGTACTATACTGGCAAATTACACTTACAGTCCAATCAGATCTGGAAATCAAGGCCTCAGCTGTCTTCTTGTCAAGTTCTAATCGATAATTCAAGTCTCCACACCAGAATATATAGTCGTGGGAGTTTATTGAATCTGCTGATACAAATTTGCATTTGCTATAACATGAGCTATATCAATGTAACATATATTTATTACTTTTTTTGTTCTGTCTAGTTGTATTATTAAGAGGGAACTGGAGGTTTGTGGAGATCTTCTTCACATCAGAGTTTCTTTCAGCCCACCTACTTGTACCTGCTATTGAAATAATAAATTGTAATTAAGTAATCATTAATTAATTACATAATCATAATTTACCTGATAAATGGGACGATATAAAAAGAAACGATGAACCAAAAAGAACCAGCCGTATTGCCACGCCCCCCTTGGTTTTGATAATATTGATAGGACGTGTGGCATGGCTGGAGGAGAGGACACCTGAAGAGCAATTAAAAGTTAATCAAATAGGGGCACTACCCGTTTATTTGTATTGTTAACCTGAACAGTACCAGATGAGATCTCGTCTGAGGAATGCATGAATGTATAGCACACCCAGTACTGTTGACTGGATCAGGACATGTGTTGGACCAATGGTCTGTTGAAGGAGTAACTCCCACTCTTGTCTAGAAAACATTGAACGGATATGTAAAGACATTATGCTATATACGTAATATATTGATTGTGGGTATACACTGGACAATAGTTTGATTACCGATTGGTTGAAGATTCCTGAGTTCCAATGATAAACAGATCAGCAGCTGTCTCTTGAGTAGTTGGTAATAGAAAGTCATCCAGACAGGTCGGGAGGGTCTATCAACAAAAGAACAAAAAAAATATTGATAAATTTAGTAGCTTTGTAGTGTAACTACTAGTGATTGGTATAGGAGAAAGTTAAAGAGAAAATAAAAAAATATATATTATAAGATAACTTCAGTCTAAACTGGTTTGGTTCTCATACCTTCACTTCGTTCATGTTCCATGTTCCAATATAAACCTTCAAAATGCCACCTGGTAACACGGACTCCAGTACAGTGTCCCTCTGCCAGTTGGATACAGAGGAAGGATGATTCCCTCCTTTACGCATTGACTGGATCAGTAATGGAGGGAGTGGGGAGGAACCAATGGAGGAAAAGGTCGATTCCAACGAGGGTGAAGGAGAACTGAGGATGGAATTTGGAAAAGTGGGTGTGCCTTTTCCACCACCATTAGAGATAGGTGGTAAGGTCAATGAGGGTAATATCTGGTTATGTCTTGGAGGTTTAGGGTGACTGAGTTTAGGCTTATTAGGGGAAACATACAGATTGGGTAGTAACCCACCGCTTGTTGAATATAGAGGTTGTTGTATCCGGCCATTGGTCTTGATATGATATAAGGGCGTGGTTTGGGACAATAGGGCGGGGCGGTTACCCCTAAACATATCGTCTCCTTCACCCGAACTAGTACTGCAACTGTCAGCCTCTCTTACACTACCTAGATACGAGATTATACCCGCTGATGGTGGAGGCCGGAAATATCGATCGTTATCTGGCATTATGACTGGTCGAATCTTGTTTCCGCCACTTTTAGTTCTGAATCGATTGTGATGTCTGTCAATGGCCCCTCCCCCTCCCACGGTGGGCGGGGGAAGTCCCGGGTCAATCTGTGATCGTATTGGAGTTGATGTAATCACTGGAACAGCACCGTATGACCCATCAGAGGAACTACCACCTGGGGAGGAGGAGGTGGACGACATTACACCCGTCTTACTCTTGCTCTTGACGACTATCCTGTTTCTAGCTCTTGTTGCCATGGTTACCATATGAATTTTTTTTGGCGCTAGTTCTTTGTACGGGAATAATTCAAAGTAGTCAAGGAGAAATCCGGTCAGGCGGTAGAGTACTGCAAGAACTTGGTGAAAACACAGCTATTTAAGTATCTCTGTTGTCATATTTTATTCGAATCTAGTTGTGGCTACACAACAATTACCACAATCGAAAACAACTTGCTTCATGCATTTTGGACACGCCCCTTAATTAATTATTCATTTTGGTTTTTTTTTTTAAATTAAATTTTCATTAATTTTTTTTGTTAGTTTTTGATATGCACTCTAGTCTCTAAAAAATATCACAGTTGTCTTCAAAAAATAAATAAAAAGTCAAAATGTGATAAAATATTAAACTATTGAAGCTCTGATGGTTTAATTGTTGCCTGTGAAACAAGAATATAAATTAGTAAAAAAATATTACCTTACTCACTATAACTACGTGTATTTAATTAAGCCTCAATATTTTTCAATTAACGTGTACTAAAAATAAGTGTTTTTATAAATTTATTGCAAACTAATAATAGTTAATTAGCAAATTAACACGTACTAAATTTAGCAAAAAAATAAATTATAGCATTAATCACTAAAAGCATAAAAGCGCTAAATTTAGTACACGCAATTAATAGTGAGAACAAGGTATATTTTGACACTTATTACAAAGAAATTAAACCTTACATCAAACTGAAGTGTCTTATTGCGGCAGGTCAGTACCACATCCACTGCACTGAAAACCTTCAATACCTGGAAATAGTGAATACCAATCATACACAGTAATACCAGGAGCGGGCCAGGCCAATATTAGTAATAATAGAATGCATGTGGGCTTTATCCACAAGACAAAATAATGATTCCATCCCTTTCCCCCCATAATTCAATTACAAACCTGTGCCTGACGTTTCTTGTCTGGAACACACTCTTCCTTCCATATCAGACAAACAGAAGGCTCCTTTCCCGCAGCAGGGGGATCATACTTGTACTCACTCAAAGGAAGTTTCTTAATGTACAGATAAAACCATTAATGTACAGATAAAACCATTATTATTTATCGTATAAGTATGTAATATTATTAATTAATTACCTCAAAGTATACTCGTTTGATTATAGCTAACAAGGGTACATATACATCGATTGATTTGTTCATTACAGCCTGTACCATCCCAGGATATGACAAGGGTCCTGTCTCCTATAATGATGGTAGGGTAGGGGGTGGGGCAGAGTGGGGAAAATGAGATTAAAACAAACAAGGAAAAAAATGGGTTTTTTTTAAATACTTACACGAATGAAAACACCGAGAAATAAGTTACCACTGAACTCCTAAAAAAGGGAACGAAACAACAGCAAAAGAATTGCATGCTATATGTACATTGCAGAATGAGTCCTCAATATTGAATGAATAATATAGGTAAATAGGTGGAAACTCGAAATAGATGCTAACCACGTGGGCTGGAATTAACAAGGCTTATGTGCTAAAGCTACTAAATCCTAACCCTAATCCACAGCATGTGTGTGTATGTGTTACCTCTACGATTTTTGCATTCTTCTTCCTCTTGTTACAATGCTGAGCTTGGTCTTCAATATCCTCCATTAAGAGGGTAACAGAAGGTCCTTGGTCCAGTGTAGCAGCCAGTAAACGATGTACCACGAGGTCAGCATACCGTCGGATGGGGGACGTAAAGTGAGTATAACGAGGAACATTGAGAGCGTAATGGAGGTAGTTTTCTTCTTCAATACTACCAGTACAGAAATATCGGGCCAACTTCATAGGAGAAATAGAAGAAAGAACATTGGAATAGTATCTTGGTGAATATATATAGTTCTATGTATATGTATGTTCAACACACCTCCATTACTTTACAGCATAGATTAGTAAGCAACTGTTTCTCCATCACACCAACTGCCTCATTAGTGCTACATCTTGCAGAGTAGGATGAAATAGATTTCTAGTAATTCAAACACAAATACCCACAGTAAAGGGCAACCTTATAGCCACAGTAAAGGGTACCTTTAAGGGCCACCCATCAAAAAAAACACATCATGCAGTGTAAACAGACACACCCCAATGATGGACCACACTATATACAGTGTAAACCTCTCAACAATAACCTATGTAACCAATACCACTTGGGAAAGCAGATCCCATTGCCACAAATGAAAAACTGTTTCAGCTTGTCCTCTTTCAGGAGGTTCAAAAGTTCTAGGAAATAATATTAAAAGTATCCTTTGTTGAGAGTTTTACAACACTGTATCCCGGTCTGTCCACTATTGTACATGCAAACCTTGCAGGCAAGGCAGAGGCTTACCTGTAAACCCCCAGCACTGTTGAAATCAAGCACAACTCCAATTGTCTTACACTGGTCCCTCTAAAAGAAAAGAAAGAAATACTACACTCAATTGGAATAATGAATAATTGATTTACTAACCAAATTATCGACAGCTCTAGCTTTAGGTGATGGATGTCTTCGCAGCAAAGAAATCTCTGGAAACCGCTTTGAGATTTTATGAGCAACAGCCATGTTAGCAAGCAACATAAACTCCTCGATTAGTCTGACGGGAACAATAAAAAGAAGTAACTCAATGACATGAGCGATTAATCTAGCAACTCAAAATCATAAACTACAAAATTTGGAACTATGGTACAAAATAATAATAAAAAAAACGGCCATCTTTTACTTGTTGCTTTCCTTATGCTGATATACATGACATCCATTAGGTAAACCAGTGGCCTTGTCAAGGGAGAAACAGAGCTTGGGCTAAAAATAAACATAATATACGTTATACCATCATATAGAATAGGAGAACAGGATATTCCTCAGTTGTATATGTACCTGATCCAGTCTGAGTGTTCCCCTCTTCTGCCTTAGGAACCGTAACTGCTTGGCTATCTATAAAGACAGCATAAACAGGTGATTACTTGATCAAACTACTATACAGTATGTATGTGTTAAAGATACCTTGTTTAATATAGTAACAGATCGTACTACTATTGGTACACTCTCTTGGTCTAAATATAGTAACAGGAATGATGATGATATGAGGAAAATCTATAAATAACCTGCAATATTGGGGAAATCGTTCAGTGTCCACGTATTATCTGGCTCATCAATCATCCTCTATGGGTAACATATACTGCCATATAATGTATAAACAATGCAATACATATACAACCAGTGGCCACCTATCAGTGACCACACCTACTAGTGGACACACCCACCTGGGCTTCTTCATAACTCAGTTTAGCCTTGCTACAAATAATTGATTTCCCCATCCATTCATTCAATAGCTATAATCAACATTATAAATGTAGAGCTATTAACATGGTTCCCCTTACCTCTCCTTTAAGAGTGAGTTGCCATACCACGGAGAACGTCAGCTTCTCCTGTAACCAAATTTAATTATTACTTAATTAATATTTTAACCCTTTCACCTCGTGAGGATTCAAGCTACATAGTTGTTCACACAGTTGCCGTGGCAACATGGGAATGACCCTCTGTACCAGGTAGACACTAGTCGCTCTGTCAGCGGCCATTTTATCCAATGCCGTTCCAGAACTAATAAAATGACTGACGTCAGCTATATGAACCCCGACTTCATATACCCCTGCAATTAATAACTAGTAATTAATTGTAATTAATAATAACCACTAATTAATTGAGCTAATGCTAAACCATGGTTTCACTAACCTGGAGATATCTCTTTGCAATGTAAAGCATCATCCAGATCCTAACAATGAAAATACAATTAACAATGAATGGGATGGACTTGAGTGCCAGTTACTGATAACTATACTAACTCTAGCTGTTGATGGATCAATAGAGAGAACACAGTCTTGGCGGAAATCCCTCCTTCGTTTGACCTCATCCTAAATGATAAAAAAAACCATGAATAACAAAATAATGACAGTATATCACAGAATACATGTTTTATGATGCTGATGCATATTATTATAAGTAAAGGACCATTTACAATATGGCACAAGTGCCCTTTGATCCTTTGATGCTTTGACTTCTGTTACACTGAAATAGATTGGGATTCTATTCCAGCATCACCATAATGTTTGGTGAGTGTTACATTCCCTCACTGTCTCTCTCTCACAATATACAATATACTTACATCTGGTGCAGTCCATTTCTTGTCTTTTTCTATTTTGGGAAGGCAATCCAGCACTTCCTGTGGAAATTCGTCATCATCAATCTGATACTCGGTTAGTATGCTGGCAGTCTCAGGCTCAATTTCTCCTGCCTCACCTAAACTACGCATTATACACCTGAAACAAGGAAGGCAACATGGAATCATAGCAATACAATCATAACGTATAAATAGACATTGTTTTACCCTATTGGAAACAGTGATTCCTTTGTCCATTCCTTGATACGACAAACAAAGAGAGTCGTCTGATATTTGGTATGGCTCTGAACGAAATCCTGGGGGAGATCAGATAACGGAACAACAACACGAGGGACACGACAGTCAGAGGGGGAAAACAGGGACAATCCTTTTGTCTATCAGAAGGGGAGGGAGGGGGGGGGGGGGGAGAAGAGGGAGAGGGGAACTTAGATTGAGCAATGAACAATATACATGCAAATTATATTAACATATCTTCTGCTGTCTAAAGGAAATCAGAAAGACATACATGTACATGTACAGTATATACAATATAAAGGATAACATTATAGTATATTGTGTACAGTATAACAGTATAATAGTATTATGAACCTTATCAAATACTTTAATAGTTCCAGCACAAGCTCGACTGTGTTCTTTCCTAACAATATATATAACCTATATAGGAACAGATTTAAACCAATTACGTATATATCTAAAGGAATCGTCAACTCAATATAGTATCACCTTTGCTGTTCTTCGTAACTTCCTCAAGTCTTTGCCATCTTGAGTGAATGGATCAGCAACCTTTCTCTTCATAGCTTTCTCAGCTCTCCTCTGGGCAACAGCCGGGGAGACAGTATATAAAGCATCTATCAGTGTTGGTCTAAGGTCATTTTCTGATGATTCTAATCCATTGACAGGCTGTTCCATTGATCCAGTGTTACCATGGTTGGAGTCACATGACATTGGGTCATGTGATGTTGTGTCAGCATTAACAAGAGTAGAGGGGTTTGTTTCAGTAACCTTGCCTTTATCTGTCTTGTCTTTACTGACTAACTAACCAGATAGACATAATCACAATTAAAATACAACAAAACTGATAAAAAGACCTTCAGGATCAACATCTTTCATCTTATTTTCTCCAATTGACTAGTAATAAAGCAAAAAAGATGTAAAATTATTTTTCGCTTGTTTTGAGAAAATATTTTTACCTCCCATTTATCAGAGGGCAATACTTGTATGACAACTATGTCACCGTCCAGAGCCCGATTCCTGGCCCATAACTCAGGAATGAAATAATCTGGACCTCCATTCTGTAAGTTATATATGATTATAATTATTATTATAGCCCAGCTAGCCACACCCATATAAGCCACGCCTATATGTATATACTTACAGGGTCATCAATGTAAGCAGCTAGATAATCCCTTTGGTTGATTCGTAAGGTACCCTAAAGATGAAATAATTGGTTACCATACCAACCAATAACAAAGCTGGGCTTAGTTTAAAAATAATATACTTGGATAAGTTCTCCTCTCTTTAAGCCATCTGACACCAGCTGTTTATCCCAGTATTCTTCATATTGCTAAGGTAATCACATGTACATTATTATGAAACCTATGTTTAGTGGGAGCTCACAGGCTCTTGGACTCTGGAGAATATATCATTCTTATCTTTAGCCGGCTTGTCTCTAGCAGAGGCTTCTTTATCTTCTGTATCATGGGAAAGAGGTAAAATGCATTAATAATTATACTAATTAAAATACTCACTTTGCTTGTCACGATTGCTTCGTTGCTTCTTTTTTGAGGCAGTAGAAGAAGAATGAGAAGACTTCTTTTTATTTCCCTCTTCAGCCTCCTCCATGATAATGAAGTTATTAAGTCAATGTTAGCCACACCCTTTTAATAACTTTGCATTGCGCGCGTATTATTAAAATTAATAAGCGAGTTTGATTAACCGCGACCACACCCATTACGTCATAAATAAAAGAGAGAGAAGAGTCTTGATCTTGGAACAAAAGGCCTTTAGGTAACACAAGGAAATTTCAGTTTGTTGTTATAGATGTTTTAGTGATATTTGCCTTGCTGTTGTGTTAGGAAAATGGCGACAACGACGATAAACCAGAGAGCTATTGAGCAGAATGAGCTGCTGGACCCGCTTGGACTGGATTTATCGAAATGCTTACAAGAACCGGTTAGTGTTTTCCACTTTGTTGTTTTAACCTTGACCGACATAACTCGGTTAAGCTATAAACTGTAATGTAGATGCCTCCCATTAAGTCCATTCCGCCTCATTTTATAGTGAGATAATGTTTTAAGTGTACATTATTGGGTGTTTACCTTAGTTATTATGCTCACAAGTCTCTCCCTTTGTATATACTAACTAGACTACTATAAACCATGATATTACTCTTTATAGTTCTATATGTACAAAAGAATACACTATGAAGGATTGTTTCGATTCTTTTTGACCGTGTAAATGTCTATATTAAAGCACTATGTTTTTATATTCCAGTCGTTAATACATTGGTAAAGCTATCCATTCATTAATTTTATTTGTCTATTCTTAATTAGTTAGCCTTGTCTGTTTTGGTTGTGTCAAGTATGAGCATGTTTAATTGTTTACAATGTCCAGTGATTAACAGTTCCTCTATAGTGTTCATTAATTGCTTTGTTCTTTGACAAGCTCTTTCCAGCTATTGCTAATTTGATACACATATGAATAATGTAGGAACCTATTGACGATGAGTTATTACAGCAGCTGTGTACCAGTGAGGACATTTGGAATGGCATACAGTTCCCTGATCTAAACCTACCTGATGGTATGTGCCCCATCCACTCACTCTAATTGAGCCCTGCCCACTCATGTTCCCATTTCCTTTCTATTTCCTTTTTTTTTTTTGTTTCTTAGAAATTTTGGGAGTAGGAAGCTTCCCTCCCACGCACCATACAAATTCAAACTTGGCAAGCCAGTTTGACGAGTTTCCTGGTTTGACCACACCCCCTGAGTCTCCTCCTGATGCTATCATGAACACTTCTTCATCACTTGTTCCACAGACTGACCACACCCACCCATTTATTGACTCGTCCCTCCTTACTGACCTATCTCCTCCATCTTCTGCTGTAGCTTTCTCACCAGAAGCTTTATCCACCCCAGCCCCTGCTCACACCCTCAGTCCTATTCCTACTCCTGCTCCTACCCTCACTCCCAATCCTGCTCCTACTCTATTGGGCTCGTCCCTTAATCAACAGGTTAATAACACAGGTTCCATTGTAACGGCCAATGGGGGATTAGTGCAGGTATTGAAGAGTGGTGAGGTTGTTCCAATTAATGCCCTTCTTACTTCAATGAACTCACCCAATCAGGTCAGGTTAATTAATAATTTGGAATTAATTAACTATCTTGTTTGTTCTGTAGGTTAAACAGGAAATTGTCGGACAAAAAAGACCACACCCATCAAGTACTGTCTCCTCACAACCTGAGGTATTTGTACAACATGCTTTTTTTAATTTTTACATTCAATTGTTTTGTTTTGTAGGTAAAACTCTCTAAAAGGCAGCAAAGACTAATCAAGAATAGAGAGTCTGCAAGTTTATCACGACAGAAGAAAAAGGAGGTAAGTAGTATGGTTTAGCCAGTGAAAGGGCACACTTAGTACAGAGTAAGCCAAGTTAACTACTTTTCCTCTCTTACTCTCCCTGCTCTCCCTCAGTATGTAAATACATTAGAGGCTAAGCTGAAGGAAGCTGCTCTAAAGAATGTAGCCCTATTGAAAGAGAATGAAAAGCTAAAGGAACAAATTAATAAACTAGAAACTGAGGTATGGTCAGTTGGTCACGTGATGATACTCACGAAAGAGTTTAAATAACTGAAATTGCCGAAGCCAGATGCTATTATTTGTTTTGTTTATTAGAACGATTCCCTACGACACCAGCAGCCCAATTCCCGTGCTTTGAAGCCAGCTGGCATTGTATTTGTTGTGGCATTGTGTTTCACCGTTGTTTTATTCCCTCTCAAGTATGTGTGTTAGAGTAATAGAGGATTTTTCATACTTAGTGCACATACATTAAGTAATTTCTTTTTGTTTGTGTTGCATGCAAATTACTGATATTGTGTAAAGATAGTGTCAGCCTTCTTGTCTTTATTACCACAGGTCCCATTTGACCTCCTCTCCCTCTCCGGTCACCTCCCTCAGTGTCCCTCTCAACCCATCCGGGAGAGCTCTCCTCTCTGTGGAGGATTCTTTATCTATCAGTAAAAGAGAATACCTTACATCCCAGAGGATACGAAGGATGCTAGAGTTCAACTCTCATCGGAACTCTGACACTGTCTGCACTTGTCCTGTTACACATAATGTGACCAGAGCATCAATGTTAGTGGGGGTCTGGTATTAATGTTAGTGGGGGTCTGGTATTAATGTTAGTGGGGGTCCGGTTATTAATGTTGGTGGGTTCTGGTATTTATGTTGATGAGGTTAAGGGAAAAAGAATTGGTACCCATTTAGGCCAGGTTAGAAAGTTTAAAATTTGTGTAATTTTTAACTAACACATTATTACATGTATATTGTGTTGATTGGTGTATTTGGCCATGTGACTACTTACACGTATGAATAATCAATGAATATTAATTATTATTACTAATTGGACACGCCCATCCCATAGGAGTAAGCATGCTGTGAGTGTATTCGTATTTTTTTTTTTTTGAAATTTGAATATAGTTTAAACTCTGAGTTGTCTGTCAGCTTCAACCGTGAGGAGATGTTGATGATGAACTTGTTGGAGGAAGCTGAGACCAACAAAGACTTGTCACAGAAAGTAGAGGTAATGAATCCATATGACACTATGCTGTATAATATAAAGTGACTAGGATTGTTTTTATATCTTCATTTAGAACTCGTTGATAATAGTAGATGGATTAGAGCAGAGTCATAGGTTGGTTGTCATAATTACCAATGAATGGAACATTTTTTTTTATTGTTGTTATCAATTATAGACAGCTTTATGATAATGAGGATTGTTACTGTCATAGAGGAATGTTCAAGTATGTAATCCAACTTTCTCTCTCTCTTCTTTATTACATTAGTTTCTTCTCTTCAGGTTTTATAAGAGTCTAAAGAAGTCAATGTCCAGGGACCTCGGCAACTATTACTTAGTCTCATTTAAGGTACTAATTATAACAACCCCACCCATTCCTTGGCCCTCTCATGGCCACACCCATTCATGTATTGTATCAATGCAGGACCATCTATTACTAAATGCACCTCTTCGCAATTCCTCCAGTAACCCAATGCTGTCGGTCATTATTCCAGCTCACAATGGTAAGAGCATTGCTATAATTCATTGTGTGTGTTAAGATTACATAAGAGGGTATTATAAGTTGTCCTTAATACTGTATAATGATAGATAGTGTACAGTAGGGGAGGGTTACATAAGAGGGGTATGTGACTATAGAGGGTAAGGTTACTTTCATACGTATTTTATATAAGGTTACTATAGGGGGAAGAGGGTATGTACATGTGGGTGTAATCATGTTATATTTCCCCTGTAGGCACGTATCATTCTCCACCTGGCTCAATGCCCATGCTTCAGTTGAACTGTGAAGTAACGGATTCAAATGTATTCCACATGGAGGTGCCTAATTGATGCACTACATGGCTGCTGTAATACAACTGCCTTACTTGATTTATTTTTTAGTGTTTTATTTAAACTTTTTTTTTTCAATTTCATCATACTTCAATGCTGTTTGTAATACATGTTAAATTTTATATTTTTTGATTTCTACCAATCGATCCAAAAAAATTTAAAAAACTTATAACTATATTCATACGAATGGATAACTGATAAAAACATAACACCATTTTGTGTATGAAACGTATACACTATAAGTCAGGTAGTTGTTGATGGTGGAGCCAATGGTGGCACATTATTTCTTGAGTGTGAGCTCTCTTTTCCTTACAGAAGGTCAGTAGCCTTGCCAACAAGTCTTTACAAGTGACAGTCAGTGGGTATTTGACAGGAGGAGCTGCCTTCCTCTCACAGAGCATCTTGCTAACATCGTGTTCCTTATCACAGTATGGCAGTCTAGCCATCAGTAGACAGTAAAGGATCACCCCCATACTCCATGTGTCTGCTTTACGACCATCGAACTCTTCACCACTGATTACCTCAGGAGCACCATAAGCATAGCTGCCACAGGGATGATTGAAGAGCTTCTGACCAACCTGCAGTCTGGCACAACCAAAGTCCGTTATTTTCAAGTTGAGGTCATCGTCTAGTAACAAATTCTCTAATTTAAGGTCCAAGTGGACAATGTTTCGTCTATGAATATAGTTAACTCCGTTCAATAGATCCAGGAAGAAGCGGCGAGCCTGAGACTCTGACTGGTGTCCATGTTTATTAATATAAACTCTCAGATCTCCTTTACGCATCAACTCCATCACCATAAATGTGTTGTCACCATACAGAATCGTCTCGACAACTTTCAGCACATTCGGACAGTCGAGACCTTTCAGAGTTTCCACCTCTCGAACAATCTGTTCAGTTACTATAGCACACAGCCTCTGGCGGAATATCTTGACAGCATAAATACCTTCGGTTTCGATATTCACTGCGAGAAACACCTTGGAGAACTCTCCCTGACCGATCAGCTGCCCCAATGCATAAACCGGTGGCAGAAACAGGTTGAACTGGTGGATACCTTGATGAGGCAGATGAGGGAACCGGAACTGAGTAGAGCTACCACTGCTACTACTGGGATGGCAGTCAGAACCATAGGAGCTGCTGTTACGCATTCTAGCAGCAATGGCAGATGCAGCCGGGGATTCATACATTTCTACTTCATCATCATCTTCTTCTTCGTCATCGTAATCGGTAGCGGATGATGTTGTGGTCGTTGTGGTCATTGTGGAATCCATTGATGCCAGGCTCTCGTGAAGCGAGCTTGAGGCTACTGTCTCGTTGCTTCCGTTGCCTGACATATCATTGGAATGAGCTGAAGATCGGGAATGGGACCGAGAGTGGGATCGGGAACGAGGCCGGGAATGAGAACGAGAATGGATCATTTGATGAAGTTTTTCGATTGTCACAAACTCGTATCGGGTGGTCTCTGCTGCGCCGGACGGTAACCGCCCGTTCTCTGGGATTAATGTAATCTCAAGTATATCGGCAGGCTTCCAGCTGATAGCTGCACATTGAAACCTCTGTAGATACTCCCTCAGTTTTTCACTGTCTGTCCAAATATCTGATGGCGTTGAGCGTGACCCTGCTGTAGTATTTGTACTAGCGTCGTCTGACCAGATGAACTGGAAGCGTGGAGGCCCACCGAGTGGTGGCTCGCTAGGTACCTCTCTCAGCAGGGTGTAAACTAATGTCGGAGTGTCTTCCGGGTTCCTTTCGCCGTTGGTTTGGATGCGGGACGCGATGATCTGTTCAATAAACGGAACAATAATATCAGTAGAGGCAACGTCTTCGATTGGTGAGGGAGCAGGAGTCCTGGACATAGGCGAACTGAAGACATGAACGCTTTGTTTTGTCGCTTTGACGTGGAAGACTGATACCTGTCAAAGACGGTATCGTAGTCTAGTACTTAGCAGTCCTTTCCAAACTCTCATTACGGATATAGACTACTGCACGCTAGAATTAATCCGTCATATAAGTCTTTAATCCTACTACAGTTGAGCACGATCACCGTTGATTGATAGCTTCCTCAGTCTACCAGCAACCTCCATGATTCTTTCCAATCCAAATTCCGTACAATAAAAGTTAATTTAATTAAAAGTAAACTTTATTTAATGAATAATCAATTAATTTAATGTTAATTAGAAAGCTGGGGGGTGTGATTATGTGTTTCCCATTCCATCAAGTCCAATTCATTGCATTATATATCTTCTCCCTTCATTTTCTTCTCTTGCGACTCGTGCCAAGCCTTTCTGAGTGTCCTCTTCATCTCATCATCTCCATCATCATACATTTTCTGCATCATTTGCATGAGCCCAGCACCAGGATCATCACCGCCCTTACCCACGTCAGGCTTAAAACTACAGCCAAACACACACATACATAAATACAGCACATTCAGGGAGGAGGGGAGGGGGGGGGGGGTATATTTGCGCTCACTCTTTAGCATCCTTTAGCTTCTTTTCTCGTCCAGTTAGACAGTCCCAAGATATAATTGATTTCTTTTTCAAGGAAATCACAACCATCCCACTTTTGACCTATACAGAAGTAGCAAACTAATCTTAACCATGCATTTTATATTACTCTTTTAGAATTCATTTTTAGCTGTCAAAATTGCAAGGTGCACAATGGGGAATTATAACCATTGCCAGTACAATGCTGTTGACTAATAAAGGCGCTGGACCCAGCTCCATTCATTCGTACAGTATAATTGTATGTGAATCTTGCAAGTTAATACTACCTTAACATTGCTCCCGTCGGGTACAATTGGTTTAAACAAGTCGCTGATTGTTAGGGAGTGTTTCCTACTCGATACTGGATTCACAATCTCTACTTCCATTGACCTGTAACATAACAGTACATTATACAGACTCTAATCCTCTCTGTTACGGTGTTACTTGTCTGTGAATGTGCTCTTGATATTGTCAGTGGTCAAAGAGCCGATATTGGGTAGATCAGAGATATAGATCTTCACAAACTTGTCTGATTGATCCCAACCTATGTAAATACATAATATTATTATAAAATTTACCACACTAATCGCATACAATCATGTTGCTGATCATAATATCACTGATATTAATATCAGCAATCAGGTTAGTGGTCTTAATCACTGATACTTGATTATAATATCAATGATCATGTTAAAATCACTGATCATAATCCAAAGTATCTGATTACTATACGGTACACACTAAGGGATACAAAGCTATAGTTGATTATGGTGTGTTGAGTTTTCCTCAGGTCAGCAATCCACATGCCCCACCCCCCATACATTAAAATATCGTGCACATGTGTCTCGAAGAGTCTCCACTTTGGTCCCCATTAGGACCCTTTACCATAGTTGCTTATCTTCCCGCTACCAGAAGAAGACGAAACCTTCGTCTTTACGCCAGTAGTTGTTGTTGTTGTGTCTTGTCCGTTCATCTTACGGGTCTCAGCGTTTATTCCTTTCTGGAGGTATTCGATTGTTCTTGGGTTTTCGGCGATTGTCAAAAGATGGCGGAGTTCTTCAACGTATTCCTACATAAAAGAGGAAAGGTGACATATGGGTAGATTAATGCTTCTTCAAAACAGTACCATTTTCCAATTTATCCTTTTGCTTTTTGACAGAATCTTCTCGAAAAAAATTCCACGAGGGTAGGGTAACTCCCTTTATGTGTCCACTCCCCCCTCTCTCTCTCTACCCCTCCCCCTTTCTTTGATATTTACAATTCGAAATGGTTAGTTTTTATGTTTGACTTGTGTTGTCGTTTCTTTGATGTAACCCATGTTCTGTTTACGTGTACTATAGGAACGAGAAATCATAGTATTTGCTGAGGAACGAGCCAAACATCTATTGATCTACTGCCCTCTGTGTAGACAGGTTTTCAAAGATCCTTACATCACAACCTGTGGAGTAAGTCAGTTCCCCTGTTGAGCTGGCTATAGTGGTCAGGCTATGTTATTTACATGTATAAATACAATATGAATCATTGTACCTCATTGCTGCTTTCCCAGTGACTTGCATTTTATATTTTGACTGTTTTAGTCATTTTTTTTTGCCTTGTCCAACTCTAGTTGACCTCATTGATCTATTTCTCTTTCTCCTTCCCTCCCCAGCATACATTCTGTTCAACATGTATTAAAGACGAGCCAGGTTAGAATAATAGAATCACTATAGAACAGCTGTATATAGTATCATTACAAGCGAGCTGTCCAGATTTCTTTATTCAGGCTATTTAATAATGTTAATTAATTATTCAATAATGCACTATCATTAAACCCCTCTTTCAGTAAAATGTCCCCTCGATGGTACCAGCGTCACTCCAGTAGTGAAGAATATTGCAGTTAGTTATCAGATACTGAATCTCATCTACCCCTCCCTCCCCCACTCCCCTCCCCCTCCCCCACCCTCCCCCTCCAATTGTACTTGTGTATGTATCATATCAAATTACCGTAGGTACATGAACAAGTTGGTGAGTTGTTGATCCATTGCCAGTATGGGTGTAGACTAGCTCAGGGCTCAACAACTGAGTACGAAGTCAATCCTAATGGTAATAAATCAATCTATCCATTTCCAAAATCACCAATCCTTCCCTCTCCCCCCCCCCCCCCCTTCCCAATATACAGGTTGTGATGTGGTCATGAAGGAACGGGATAGAAGGTATACAGCTGCCATGTTATTTGATCTATATAATATGTATCACCAAATCTTATCATAATATTCCATTCTCCAGTGAGCATGAACGAGACTGTGACTATAGACCGGTAGCCTGTCCTAATAACCCCAAATGTGGCACTCTCTTAAAGAAGGTTTGACTTTAGCTTGTGTACCATCATCTTGTCCATTGAACAGCTCTATGTTTGTTATACCATATCGTGTGTGTGTGTGTTTAGGAGTTGGAAAAACATCTGCTGACTTGTCAGTATATCAAGTGCCAACATCAGAAATATGGGTATAGCTATAATTTAATTAACCATGCATGGCCTCGCCTGCTTTGATGTAATGTGTAGGTGAATATATTACAGATCACTAAAGTATAATAATATTGATCTTTATTTTTATTTTTTTATTTTTTGGCATTTTTTTTTGCTTGTTCTTTAGGTGTAATTTTAGTGGATCCAAAGAGGAAATGACTGATCATGCCACTACCTGTCAGTATGAAGGGGTCAAGGTACAACTACCACTCCCCCTTTCTCCCCCCCCCCCCACCCCCTTCCCTTTTCTACTCCCCCTCCCTTCCTTTCTCTTTCAATGATTTACAAAATATACTATATTATATTCAGGGTTACTTACAACACCTCGATGGGGTTGTAACTGATTTACGACAAGAGATAAGTGAAAAGGACAAGCGAATTGAAGAACTTGTTACAGTTGTGACTAGTCTGAAGGATAAACTAGAGGAACAAGTATTGGTATCAACTAAACGAATAGGTTTGGGAAGTCAAGATGCATCTGGCGCTTGAGTGATATCTGTTTCTTTGCCAGAGCAATTAGAAGAAAAGCAACTGATCATGGTTAAAGATCTCAGACTAGCTTCGACTAACATAGAGTTTTTCATGGTATTTATTAATTCCTCCAGCTGTCTTCCATCTGTTTAAATGTTGTGTTGAATTGTCTCCTTTTAGAATAAACTCAGCCATGTTGAACTACAGCTAGGAATCAATAGTAAATAACCAATCTATCTTATGATATGTTCTCTTTATGCATTATATTTTATAGATTACGAACCACAACATCTATTTAAGTGTAATGGAACCTTTGTAGGACACAAAGTAAGCAGCCATTTTGTAATTTATTGAACTCCTCTTTTATTTAATTATTCCAAATCATAAGGGCCCAGTATGGGATCTGTGTATTAGTGGTAATCTACTGTTCAGTGCGTCTTCTGACTTCACCATCAAGGCCAGTCAATACATGAGTCATCATCATCCCTCTGTGTCCCCTATTATCTATACTCTATAGCTCCACCCCCTTCATTTCCCATCATTACTTCCCTTTCCTCTTCCATCCAATACCTGTGTGTAATGTATTGTCTATTATGTACTGTACAGTAGGTATGGAACGTTAGTGAAACATATCAAGGTCCTAAGACTTTAACTGGTCACGACGGCATAGTGTTAGCAGTATGTACAGCCGGGTATGCTTATTACTATACTATACTACTACATGTGTATATTCAGCCCATAAATGATCTCTATCTCTTGATCTCTCTTCCCCTCAGTGGTTATCTATATAGTGGAGGGTCTGACAATACTATCAAAGTATGGGATGTACAGTCTTTAAAATTGAGTTCAACTCTGCAGGCTCACGATGATCCCGTTTGCAGTTTGACTGTTTCGGCGACGAGGCTTTTCAGTGGTTCACTCAAAAGTATCAAGGTATGTAAACATTTTATTTAGCTATTATGAATCCTAATTTTTATCAGTGATGTCCATTATCATGGTTTTTATATCTCATGTATAATATGTACCTTTTAGATATGGACTCTTTCAGATCTTCAATTAGTAAAGACCCTACCAACCCAGAACCACTGGGTGAGGGCTCTGGTAGCCACTGACAAATATTTATACTCAGGATCTTATCGCTCGGTCAAGGTATATAATTAACCCTCTAATGACTGGTGTATGTGTTTAATTGTAGAAGGAACTGCTAATAACTATATTTTGGCTATTATTTTTGACTCAATGTATTTTTTTTTCAAAACATACGCTCAATTTATATGTGTATATAGATTTGGAGTATGGAGACGCTTGAGGTCAGCCATGTGTTACAGTGTAGTGGGGGTAGTGTGTACTCACTGGTTGTCAGTAATAAGCACATCATCTGTGGAACATACGAGAATATGATATACGTATGGGACAAGGAGACACTCAATGACATTGCTTCATTGTCAGGCAAGTTGGCAGTTATAACGTGTTCATAGTTATTATAACTTGTTTTTTATGAGCAAGTTATATTTACCCAATACAAATGGGACTTTTTTGGGCCACTCTTGACTGATTGCAGTCTGCTTTACCTGCCGTGTGTTTATATACTGTATTATATTGTAGGACATCTTGGTACAGTGTATGGATTAGCTGTGCTTAACACTCCTGGACAAGTAAGGCTGTTCAGTGGTTCCTATGACAAAACTATCAGAGTGAGTTTTATCAGTAGGTTACATCAGTGTGTGTCTAATGTAGTAGTTTATATTACATGTATTATTAACTATTTATAACTACTGTTTATAACTGGAGCATGCAATTTGACCTTGTATATTTGTATACTGCAATCATGTTTTGTCAGTGTAGAGATATATCTAGCTGATTGAGTGTTCATTATCGTTGTTGTGTGTTGTAGGTATGGAACATGGAATTGCTTACTTGTGCTCAGACAATGTCTCGTCACGAGGGTAGCGTTACATCCCTCACAGCTTCACGAGGTGCCATTTACTCAGCTGCTGTCGATGGCTCAGTAAAGGTATGTTACACCATGATGATGATAGTATGACATGTTTGTTTGTTGCTTGCTGTGGCTAATCATGCATGGCCTATTCACTATAGTAGTCGTGAAAATCCTTTATCAGTTACTTGTAATTTTTGTAGGTTTGGAACTAGAAGTACTATATATTATTTGCTAATTTTTTTTAAATCACAAACTTTTTTTTATAATATATTATTAATTATTTTTTAGTTATTATTTCAATTCGATTCAATCTATCAACAGATAATTCAACTTTACATGATGATATTTTAATATTAAGATAGTTCTGTAATTAAAAATTAAAGGTCTATGGCCAAAAAGCGTATACCTTTGCAATGTTAATTAACTCAGATTGTAGGGAGTGTGGCTTGATACATCATTTATTGGTCTTAAGAAGAACCAATAGGCTTATGTAAAAAATTTCATTGTATTTGCATGCACGGTTATTGAGTAAAGTGCTTAAGAGTGCACCTAGGTCTACAACCAGTGCAGATTTCTTAAGCCACTGTAGAGCCCGTTTTGCATAGAGCCATCTAAAACTTGACCAGCATACTTAGGCATAGTTACGACAACTACCTATGTTGCAAAATCCTGTGTTTGCAATTGTATGATGTAGCGCACACTGAAAAAGCAGTTTTCTTGTACTTTTCCTCTAGGTTGGACGCGAATACGTAGGTTGGAGTTCGGACGCATCATTATGACGCGTGACCAACCTCCTCTGCGTAAAAAGCAAGAAGAGTTCAAGAGAGTCTGGCTCGCGAGACTATCCTCTGACATGATTTATATTAAAAAATTTGATCTCCACTGGTTGTGTTCTTGATCTTTGGTGGTTTAATTCAAAATTAGTTTGTTATGATAAGAACGGTTTACAATATGCATGCAATGTACAAGAAACAAGTCACAAACATGTGACAAACAAAACTACTGAGCTAAAAACGATGTAGAAAGCAATGAAAAAAAAAATTACAATTAAAAACAAGAAAAAAAAACAGTACATGAATGTTCTCATCCACTCAGTTTCCTAAATTTCATTACTTGCACCTTCTGACTCTGATTGTCGAGGCTTAGCTAACAGAATACCTGTACAATTATTAAAATATTCATCATCAGTAATAAATTAGGGCTTAACTTTTGCTATGCATACCAAAGAACCAGCACACACTTTACAGTATGCAGCTAGCTAGCTAGCAAGTAATCTTAAGGATAAATTATAAAACATTTGAACACATACCTTCTTTCCTGGCCTTGGCTGTAATCAATGCTATGATCTGCTTCCTTAGTTTATCATAGACATCCTCTTCACACCAACCATACACCTCCTATATATACAATCCCACACTAACATACCATGAGGTCTACAATATATTATACATTACATTACAGCCTGATTCCCTGCCATCATTGCTGTGTACAATGGCTTGAAGACTGTCAGCATGGAGATCACAGAGCTGATAGAACTGTTGACGTTGCTGAGGTAAACAGTCTGGATCAAACACATATGATACATCAGGTCCTTCGTCATCTATGAAACAATTAGCACTTAAAGATAATTTTGCATCCATATATTATATAGCAACGAAAACTAATTTTTAAGCAAAACTACAGTACCTGACAGATGCAACTTGAAAAATAAACGCGTTTGTAGCATGAAACGGTTTATACCAATCGGTTTATATCATTTGTTTTGGTGGCATGTTATTTTCAGCCGTCACAACTCTTTGCTAAAAACCTTTATTTACCTTCCTAGTATACTTACAACAAGGAATTATGATAGCTGGATTGTAATACATTGATGAAAATTGCTTATCATTCACATGAAACCTGTTTACTACACACCTTTATGTTTAAAGTTGCATCTGTCAGGTACTGTACACATATCTAGAGAGTCAAATCAGTTTTAAAATACATCTATAAATCAATGTACTGCTAGTTATTATACAAGACATTATTAATTTACAAGATCAGGAGGTGTGGCAATGGATAATAATGGTCTATTTAACTTTCACAGTCTAACTCACCAAAGTTTATGGATTCCCCAAGTCTCTCCTGTGCAAGTTTCATGCTCTTTTCTTCTTCTTGTTGAAGGAAGCCTGCCTTCCATCTTGACTCTACAGCCTCTCCTCCTACCCCTAAGGGTCTGGCTTCTCGTTGCTGGTAATTTTTAGATGGTGAGATCACACACATTAGGTTCTTAGGAACACGGAAGTCAAGTGTTTGATATCTATTTGTACAATAAATAAAAAAAGATCAATTTCATTTGTCAAGCATGTGATCAACTTATAATGACAAACTTTTTCCCATCTGGACTAGCTCTTGGGTCATACTCAAATCTAACCCACAAGTTTCTCCAGGGGCCAGTGGTGAAGTTATATGAGACCAAAGGAAGTATCCTGTATACATATTTGCAATAGTGCATTTGTGCAATCATAATTTTTGCTGCCAATCGGATAAATCATGCCATGTAAAATTAACTGACTGTTTGCAAGTGACGGATGATATCTTTAGCTTCGCTTGCAAAGCACCTCTAGTCCAAACCGGACGCTCTTCAAATAACTTAAAAAATAATAAATATATATTTGCTATCTAAATCACACCTTTTATTAATTGTAAATTAATGCATATCACTCATTCTAATTAGAGCACATGTTTAACCTCACAACCTGTCAGTGTAATAGTAAGAATGAGGTATGTGTATAACAATGTGTCATATCATATCCAACCTGTTTAAGTGCTGCTAATTTAGGATGATTACTGTTGGGAGTGAATGGTTTAGGTGAACTAGGAATAGCTATACACAGTGAAAAACAGGGATCAGTTATAATAATTAATCTATTATACAGTATTAATAATCCCTTTAATAGGTTTCGATTTATTAAATACATTACCTTCTTTATGGTGAAAGCTGATGCCATAGGTGAAGTTAGACCTCCGTATTCTAGCTCTACCAGGTATTTGCTGAATGGGCTATACATGTTCGTACGAAAGTAAATATAGCCTTTAAACCATACAATAAGCAATAACGGCAAATATTGGAGTCTAACCCTCTCAGTATTGGCACCAAGATTGTGTTTAAAATCTGGCTTAAAGCTACATTAATGGGAAAGGAAAAAAAAATTTGGTTAAAGACCTACAAAAGGGTCAAAGTTCAAACCAGTAATTAGCAGGCCTGTCCAGTTTAGAGAACACTGTAATCGGTGGAATAAACTCGGGGAGATTGTCAATGGAGAATATGGACTCATCATGTAGCTCTATATATATATATATATATATAT
>JAYJLX010016555.1:0-17659 GCA_036873525.1 Chalinula nematifera | reverse complement strand
TTCCTCCATGACTTCACTGAATATGCTCTTTTTCAAATTGATCCACTTACTGTATTGTTTATTCAATATTGTTACTATAGACACATTGTTGCTGCTCCGAAACTAACCAATAAGATTCATTGAAAAATAATGTGCAGCAAATTTGAAATAGTGTAAACATGTAGATTGTTAGATTAGATAAGATAAGAGCAGTGTAATAACCGTAGTGCAATATGGGAGAATATTGCCCGCTAACTGAAATCAAATTCGAGTACTTCTTCAATACTAGTGTAGTGGAATAATAATATATAGTATTATATAGTCTTATAAGTCCTGTAGGCTTATACTGAATGAATAAGTACTGAATGAAGAATCAGTAGCTCTTTGCACTCGAACAGTGCATACTCCAAATGATGTATATAATTATAATGTAGTAGTACATTAGTAGTGTACACGTTAAAGGGATATACATTGTAAGTGTAGGTTATACACCAAGGTAAAGGTTTACATGGGATTTATCTACTACATGTCAGTGACAAAGTATATGCATGTGCTGTGCATAATGGACGAGAGAGCACAGAGACTTCAACAAAAGCATGGAAAAAAGTGGGCGTTGGTAAGAGCTACAGAGCAAGAAGTGGTAACACTGACTAATATCCTACTGTGAACCACACATTTCAGTACAGTAGGATAGTAGTCAATGTCTCCTAAACCCAACCCCACTTCTATTAACTAATTCTTTAATGTTTGTAGTCTTCCAATAGTATGTACTACAATATTATGTACAGTACTATATAGCTATACAACAACATGCACTCAATACATAAGCTATAAGTACTGAAATCATGATTCTTACTTTAAAACACTTGGTCCGAACACTATGGACAGTGACACTGGAGTCATTTTATTGTCATCTACATTATAATGTATGTAACCCAGAATAAAAAAAAGTGTTAAAGAAGCGTGATAGTACTAAAATTATTTTTACTCACCTGAAAAGTTTGATAAACTTAGTAAATGCTTGCAAAGTGCCTGTAGGAGGTCGTAATGTGCTTGAGGCAGTCTCTGGACAACACAACGAATGTTATGTAGTTCCTCATCTCTACCAGGATGGGCTGTCAAAGGAGACGTTTTTTACATACTGTATATTCTTACATGTACAGTACATGCATACATACATACAATGCATATTTACATATAATACTGTACTATACATGCACATGTACACGAAGTATAACATACATGGATCTAAATGTAGATACTTTTAAAACATTGAAAGTTCATTACACACATAGATATGAACAACGTAGATACAAAATATAAGCAAGGAAACAAGCAGGGTTGGACAACTATCCGTTACTATATGTGCATTATACTATACATGCACACGTATCCGCTTTGTTTCCTTGGTTCTGTTGCGGGCATGGCTGTACTTCCTATAGCTGATGTCTTTTCTAATTTTTTTTTTAACTCAGCCGGCTTAATGCTGAGTGGACTGAAAATGTGGCAATAGGCCATTAACTATCACCTTCTTACAACATTTACTGAATTTGATTAACAGAAGATAATAAAAAATTAAAAATAGCAAAAAATATTAGGTCACTGAAACGGCCGTCACCATTTGCAAAATAGTATTTGTCATCTATTTATAACTGCAAAGCAAGCTATACTAGGAGAAGAATCCTTTACGAGGAAGAAATGGCATGAAAAACTCATTAAATCTAAAAAAAAGCATTTTATTGGTAAAAAAAAAACATTGTGACTTTCTGTACTTGCGTGTTTTTTTTATCTTTTTTGTCCCACAAAATGGTGGCACATGGGCCTAATCCAATAGTAATGACATTTTTCAACACACAGAAGGTTCAATTGGTGTTGTTTTGAATAGCAACTGAAGATGGCTTTTGGGCTGAAACATTTTGTTTGTTTAAAGTTTCAAGTGTTAAATCTGTCATGTAAAATCATATCCATTAACTTTTAAATGGCACGCACATACAAACTTATGTACACATACAGTATATACCAGTATTGTATCAATTGTCAGTATAGTGAGTGTGGTGTACCTTCTTGTGCAGTGACAATCTCATCAATGTAACTCTCTGGAATCAGTGAAACAGGGAGCTCACGCTGAAACAATTAAATGTAATGAAAAGTGTATACTCTTTGAAATTTGAACCCTTTATACTGTAGCACTGAAAGCAATATATTATTATAGTGATCTTGCTGTAATCAAGGAATGAAAGGAATTCACAACAAGCCTCATAGTTTACAAAAATTCTTAGACTAAACACATCAATATCAAACTACTACATGACCACTCTTCCCTTGGTTGAATATATAGGATAATTGGCTACAGTAACAACAAAGTAGGCATAGTTAGACTACTATGGAAAACCAATAGCACAAGATGCTGGCCAAAGCAAGTACAATTGTTCTCCAAGAATTGTTACGTAAGATATATGCATATTAAGCAACATCATTAGAGGATGTTACAGGGATATTGTTTGAATGTATATAGCCATTACATACCAGAAAGAGTTTTAGCAATCCTCCAACAGAGAAAATGTCTTTATCTGTTAAATCAGCATCACCAGTTCTATCGAAGCTATTCTTGAGTGATTCCATTATACGAGCATTACCATTAACCCTATAGATGCCTTCCTGTCTCAGACCTGTGTACACATGCATAATAATGTTAACATCCATGCAGTGATCCATCAGTGGTAGGATGGGTTATACTAACCATGTCTCTCAATGTGTTCAATGATCTTGTTGACAATATGTGGAATGGTTTTGCTAGGTTGTTGATGTCCTGTTGCATCCACCATTGGAGAAGAACTAGGTGAAGGATGTTGAAGAGAAGTCTTACGTGTTTTGGGTGATCCATGCAATAGAGTTTCCAACTTCACACCAAACGTTGGAATATGATCTATCAACATTAATACATTTTTTTTTAGCTGAACCACAGACCACAATGTACTACTGGCATAGACTGTGCACTTGTTGGTAATAAAGGCAGGCTTACCTAGCATGCCCAATGACTGAGCCCTCCTTTTTTCCACTGGTGATGAAGCATATGATCCAAGTACCTTTTTCATTTTGGACATTATTCCTGAGGGGCTGGTTGGACTGACTGGTCGTTCACTGGTGTCTGTTGTTTCATTTGTATCCAATAGCAACTGTAGAGCAATTCTTTAACTTATAGTTTACTTAGACAAGTACTGTTTACCTCATGGGATTTAGCCTTGCTAAGCCGCCGTTTCTTCATCTGCTTTATTATGATTTTTTTTGTGAAACAGCTCTTCTCAACAATATATATATAACAATGGTAAATCCAGGTCGAATTCCAGTGAAAAGAGAACAACCACGGCCGGTATTTGTATCCCCGATCGCGATGAGTCTTGCTGGTGCTTGAGGCTGCTCAAACACTTCAAATTTCTTGTTTACTCAACGGTATGGTAACAGCTAGTGGGCGTGTCCATTGTCCAAACACATAATAACATTACCAGCTCCACCCGTAACTGATCCGAAATAGTAATTAAAATCATGGATATATATATACATATTTCAATAATACAAAACTCGTACAATATAGTTTATAAATAATAAAAAAGCAATAGGACAACTACAAGCTACTAGACTACATCGAAAAAAAGGAAGAAATATTAATTTAAGTAACAATTGAATAGTTACGAAGTAAACCACAAGTTTTCATCAATCTAGTCATCATCAGTAGGGGGTGGGACATTAAATTCATCCATGTCATCATCATCGGCACCCATTTTGACATTGGCACTTTGGTTACTAAACAACACTTGGTTGTGTTTAGATGCTGCACCACTCTCATCATCCTTAGCTTTGAGCCGTGCGCCACACTTTAATACACTACAAAAAAAATGTATTTATGCACATCTACCGGAATGAGACAATTAAAGTGAACTTACATGATGACAATAGCAATGATGAATATTAATGCTCCAGCTAAGAATCCACCAACAAATGTTATCCCAATAGCAGCACCATCAGACAGCTCAAAAGGCTCACTGGGATCAGGTGGACCTATAAATACAGTAACAGGCAATCCACTGATCATTAATGTCCTATTAATACGATTATTGAAATCAGTCAAAGTTTGGTTGACGATATCATCAGCTATCAGTGATCCATCTCCATTAGTATAGACTAGTGTTGTGTTAATGGTTGCTGTGGATTGACCCAACTCACAGTCCAATACTGAATCTTTCAGTTGGACATTATTCAATTCACAATTACATGTTTCGCGGAGCCTCTGCAGTACAGCACTTACAACATTATTCAACTCCTTGATAAATGGAATAAATAATATTATTTATTAAATAATTGAATTAGCAAATGTCATTGAGTTTACCAAAGTTGCACAATTTATGTTTCCAAAAGGCCATGAAAGGTATGCTATAATAAATGGCAGTAAGGTCACATACCACTATTATTTTTGTGTCATCTACCTTCATTAGCCACAGTAATAGTGACAATATCCTCCAGTAGCATGTTGTTGACCACACAGCTATACTCCCCATACTTACTAACACTATTTGGGCTATCAGCTGTACTGTATTCAATCGATGCACCAGTTCCTTGCTTCAGTGTTACTCCATTCTTCCATATGGTGACATCATAGTACCTTGGGTACCCTCCACTACTTGTACACACTATAGTTGAGTTATCAGAAACAGCAAAACTTGACTTGTCAACAGTTAACTGTGCAGTTGGCTTTTCTACACAACAGATTTATAAAATTATGAAACATGTACTAAACAAAAACGAATATTTTCATACCATTGTATCGAGCCTCAAGTACAGCAGTATCGGCTACAAAATAGCCATCCTCAAATCCGAGGAAATCAGCACTTTGCATAAAGTTGAAATATCCCCTACCAAACTCCTTGGTGCATTGCAAGTTTCTCATGAGATCTTCAAAGGGATACTTCAGTAATACCTCGTAGTATCCACTGTCAAATAACACTGGATTCTCAACTATGTATTCAAGCAACGGAACATGGTCACGGGATGAAAGTTTTGATGAAGCAAGATACTGTGCTCCGTTAAAATACCACTCAGCTTCTAACAGTGTCTCAGTTGGGAGAGCGCCAAAGCGAACAGCTGCCATAACAACTAAACTATCACCCAATGTATAATTTTGTATCTCATAGGACTGAGCAAGGAGATGGTTGAAGGGATCATGATCAAAGGCATCAGTAAAAAAATCTGTCACAAATCAATTATTAATAAAAATTTAATGATTATATCTACAATATTACCTGGCAATGTTAGAAGAATATAAGCTGATGAGAACACTGGATAGTCCCTGAGAAGGCTAAATACCATGTCTTCACAAAACTCATTATATTCTTGCAAATTAAGCCCACTGTATTGAATACTGTATAGCCCAATGTCCTCTAAGGTCACATCAGTAATAGTTAATGACAGACCATCCTCACTCAAAGTGTATCTGGGATTTGATGTGTTCACATCATTCACTCCATCAAAGGTCCACTTGAGGTTGCGTAGATAGCTATTAATATGGGAGTATTGCCTCTGGAATGATAGAGTAACATCATTGCCAGTGGTTACGGTCACCACATTCCCATATTTCACCGTTAGAATATCTAAAATAATGCAAATGACAGTATGCAATGACTCCCATTATTGTTTTCACTTTGTCTGCTATTACCTTGAACAGTGAATTGCTGTCTTCCAACTGCAACAAATTCATTACTTCTATAGACTTTACAGTAGATGTTAAATGATTTGGGAAAGTTGACTTCGATGGAGATAGTCACAGTAGGATCACTGGACACACCCAAATCAACATTATCCCGACTCCAATAATAGAAAATATCCTCTGTCTGAGGAGCTCCCTCACAAGTGAACGTAACTTGTGTACCAATTGGAAATGGGCTCTTTAAATTGCTAGTAATGTTAATGACACTATACACATTTGGAAGATCTATGAGAATTAGAAGAAAGATGACATCAGTCATAATATATATTACTGTACTCTGTACCATTGCACAGCAAGGCAACATCTTCATCATGATAACAAGTACTGTATCCAATGGCATTCGACCACTGACATTCAGTGAGGCGAGATTCATGTCCATTACATTGTAAATTGTGGACATTCACTGGACCAAGTATATCATCGTAGCTCACTGCACTCTTTAATAGTGGACCTGTATGATTAAAAATGCAAGCAACATTTGGCAATAATGACATGCATGTAAGTTACTTGAATTAACTGCAATATTATGTACATCACAGCACATAATGAACAAGCACCACATGGTTATACTTACGAAGAGTTTCAAATCCAGCCTGTCTACAAGCCACTAAACCATTGTTCTGTGTCCACCCCCTATTGCACACAGAGCCCCAGTAACTATTCAAACATATTTCCAAACGGCCTTCCCTTGCTGAAGGCCCATCCTTTAAACGAATAGCTCCTGACTCAGTACAAGTTTCTATAAAAAATAGGACAATAACAATCAACAAAATAAAAAAAAAATAGTAATGATAATATTTTACTGATATAGTACACAGACACTGAAGAGCAATTATACACAATAACCTGTATCAGATTTCTTTTCACAGGATATGCCAGCTCTAGGATCATTGTACCACATATTAGCATCATCAGTTGAAGAAACAGTTACTTTATTGCACGCACTAATACTGGCTTCATTGCCCACACAGTTAATCTGATCATAATACACCATCCTGTTTCCAGTCCCCCATACATTACCCTCAGTAGTGACTGACCCTGTGCATGTTCATAACAATCACATGCTTGTTAGTATATTGAATAATGCATTAATGCTTACACTCAGGATCATATCCTAGTTGTGAGCAAATTACTTGAGCATCAGAAAATTGTATTTCACTGGACCTGACTGTAGTCCACGAGCCTTCTGTACATACCTCTAGCCTTCCTTCTGATGATGACGATCCATCTTGAAGACGAACATCACCAGCATTGCAATCATCACTCACTAATCAGCAATCCACACATATTCGATTAGGATAATTATTAATCAAAAATTTTTAATGAAGTTAAGTTATTGGTTAATTGACTCACATAAACAGGTGACCCCAGCAACCTTAAGGCATGTGGGATACAGAGATGCATATTCTGATGTGGTACATTCAGTCAATGATTGCTCATTTCCATTACACGTTATTGCATCATAAACAATAGGAGCAGTGCTTTGTCCACCTCCGAATAAACTATCTTTACTCTTCCCATATACTGTATATAATAATATGATCGAGACAGTGAAGACAGGCAAGGAGCAAGTGATATATTTTTCACTTACATATATCACTGTATCCTTGACTACGACAGTACACTTCAGCTTCTTTCTCATTCCAATCTTCACCACAGATATAACCCCAGACTCCATTTCTACATATCTGTACATCACCTTCCATTTTATTACCACCAACAAGTTGTACACTACCATCAGTACACCCAGTATTATCTATTACAAGTGATCACATAATTATAGTGTAATGTATTGCTATTATGTATGCATGTATGCATACTATAGCATTTGACTCCTACTGCTCTCCCAAACAGACACTTCTCCCCTTCTATCTGATCACTGAAGGGACATGCAACAATTCCACTCTCACTTCCAGTGCAGTTCAAATCAGTATAAAAGTAAGGGACCTGATCTCCGGTACCAAAAGCTGATTCAACATAATAAGCCCCATCTATTATTGTCAATGAAATAAAATTAAACTCATTTTTACTCTAATGCAACATTCAAACTAAATAGCAATGATGAATTAATAGTAGCTTACATGAATTAGGATAGCCAAGTTGACGACAGATAACTTGAGCTTCTCTTCTGTCCCAGAAAGTGTCACAAAAGGTACCCCACTCCTCTCCGAGACATACCTCAGCTCTGCCTTCATCCTTCGTGGAACCATGCACCAATCGAACGTCGCCATCATTACAAGACACACCGACTGTATACAATAATAATAATGAGTGAGATCATAGAACAATAAAGCCCTTCATAAAAAGCAAACTGACCTTTGGTCCAACAGTTCAGGAATACATCAGTGGTGTGATCCAAGTCAACAGTGGATAGTCCATAACTGCAGCCCAAAGGAGGTTTTGTGTATAAAGAACTCTCTGATCCCAGACAAACCAGGTCTCTCAATATTATTGGGCCAGCAACATGGTTAGCAAAATACCCTTGTGGATACACTTGAGTTGCTGGAAAATGAATCATCAAAAAGTAAGGGATGAATTACTATTTTTCTGAATTAGCATGTCAATTATAATCTTATGTTCGTTTGCTTATAAACCCTATTTTCAGATAATGCATGTGGATCTAGCTGATGCTTGTAATTATTATTGTAAAGGTTTATAGTGTCCAACCACGGAAAACTAAACTAAAGGTTCCCTTGCACGCATCTATACTCACATGGTGATGGGACCCCAAGTTGTCTGCAGGCTACCAGGGCATCCTTCACACTAAACATGTTGTTATTGACAGTACCCCAAGCACCACTCTGACATAACTCTAGTCTACCAATTCCTTTAAGTGCTATTTCACCATTGTTATTGATTCTTATACCACTACCAGAACAAATCCCTGTATAATTATGAATATAATATGGTGGATGAGGTGTAATGTACAAATAATTATACCCACAGTACCTGGGGCAGGATCTCCGGAACAAACCAGTTGTGCAATGGCCACATGACCAGTATAAGGATCATAGGAAAGGCAGGAGTTTGATGGAGTGTAGTCGCAGTCTGAGAGAGATGTTTCCTCTCCTGTACATAAGAACTTAGTGTGTTCTGCCCATCCATGACCGGTTCCAAAGGATACATATTTCACTTCAGCAGCTGAAATATCAGGTGTAATGAAACGTTAATGGCAATTACATCACATTAATAATCATTACAATTACTCTGCATCTGTGCTTCAATCATTGTAAATTGCAATTATAGTTGCAAAAATTTTATGATGTAATGATTACAATAGTTACTTAATTGGTACTGAATTAATTAATTAGTTCATTATAAATGAATGTATAATAAAATAACCGGAGTAATTTTTCAGTAATCCTAATTCTAATCCTAATTCTTAAGCAAGTCAAAGGTATGTAACCCTAAGCCTACAGGCTAATTCACATAAATGCAACAAAAATGTAACAAATGTAACAAAAGCAAATACATGAGAAGAATACAAATTGTGAATGTGATGTAGAGTTTAAAAAAATTCAACTTTTATGTAATGCTAACAATTCGTAATTTTTCCCATGAATTCACTTTTGTCAAGTTACGCTTCGCTATGTCAACGTTAAACTCAAATTCTTCCCTTCCTAGCTAGCTGTTTTAAGTTGGCAGGTCACAAAATATTCTTAAAATTTAACATAGTTTTGTAGTATCTTCAAAACAATAGGAGACATTAATTTTTATGCCTTAATTCACCTGAATTTTTGCTACACTATAACTATATATTTTGCATTAGAATTGCGATTACTTAAAAATTGCTAGTGATTATTATTTACAATTACAAGAAGCCTATACTTGTAGTTACTAATCGTTGCTTTCTTACTAGATGCGTTTAGTCCAAGTTGTCTACATGCAACAAACGCTTCCTGACCACCAAATCCATCACGGCATATTGTATTCCACGATCCGTCTTTGCATATTTCAAGAGTTCCTTCATTTGCTGAAAAGCCATTAATGAGACGGAGATCGTTATTACTGCATAAAGCTATGTGGATTATAAAATAACAAAGTTATTGGCAACATTGTTTACACTGCATGAATAACTCACATGGACAAGTTAGTTTGACATCCATTGAATGATCACAATCATTGAGGTAATCAAAAGACTGTACACATTGGTTCAAATAGTCCTCATCACCACTGCAATCCAAAGAACCAAGTGCGATGAACCCAGTAGCTCCACTAATAGAATCAATGGTGATCCCTATGGGAAGAATGATTGCATTACACTTGCAACTTTAAATAACTTCTTTCTGATTGTACCTGATGATTCGTAGCTATAGCCCAGGTTCTTGCATGATACCGTTGCCTCTTCCATGTAGAAACCGCCATTATTGCAGACAGTGCCCCATTGGCCGGAGGAACAAGCCCATAAACGCTTATCATTGTCTAATCTGAGTTGACCATCTCTGCACACCAACTGTGACAGAACTAGCAATGCGGAGATACCAAGGCCATTAAAAAATTTGCGCTATTACACTTGATACTATACATACACTAGCTCATTGCTAGGGATTGGCGATCCGCGGGGTAGACTATACAGTCTATATTGTAGTCTATCACACGGCTCAATTAAACATATTCGCTACTTATTTATTATTACTCTAGCTATTCTACTTACCAAGATTAGCCCATAGCAATACAACAAAACATAAGTAAACGATGGTGTTCATATCTTCTTCTTTTTTTTTTTTTTTTTTGCAAACAACTAGCTAACTCTATTTATGAGCTAACTTTTCCTGCTGTGCAGCCACGCCCTAGCTAGCTGCTAATGTTACCATGGTAACTAAATTATCATGTAGTCTAGGTCTACTTATATCGTAACCATAGAGTGGTTATTGCTGACTCAGCACTTTTATAATGTCGGTTCCGGTCGGTTCCGACCGTACGGTGAGACCATGGATGAGACTGACTACAAGGAAACTCTGGTGTCATTATTAGCATGTCCAGTACTTTCAATCAGTGACAGAAGTTTTACACTCTTGTTTTCATAGAAATGGGGAGACTAGTGGCTCAGCGTAACCCACACCAATTTCACATTACCTGCTTTGGCCATTTTGCAGGCCCACCCCCACACATGCACGTACGTACGTACGTACACCTGATGCTCTGCCTGACCATTCAGAATTGTAATGGCTTTTGTAGTTCAGATTGTGTCTCAGATCACTTCCCAAACTCAAAATGCCCAAATATGAGAGGGGCTGTACCTCTTTGAACCCTGCCTAAGGGGGGACACCCCACCCCTCCTTTGAAACTCTTGTATGTATGTACAAATTTTATGGGGGGAGGCAGCACCAAAAAGCGGTCACTTATTATAGGAACTTCCACATTTTGCAATTTATTCTGCTTAGCTATAGACGGACTTATACATGGTGGTGGGTGGAGTTTATGACGCATATAAACATCTATGGCTTTTAAAGGGTTGAACCCAGGTGTTCACTTCAACATCACAAACTGCATCACTTTTAATTCCTCTAATACCAGACCTGGCTCCCAGCTGGTCAAGCCAAAACATCGCCTTACCAAATCTGACGAGATTTTCATACTTTTTTTTTGTTAATAAACTGACTCAATAGCTAAAGCTAATACAAAAATTATTAGTATTATGATATAACGTGACTATGAAAAGGTGCATGATTACTCAGTGAAAAAGTGAGTATTTAAATGATGAGGTTGTTATGCAATTGTCTGATGTCGATGGGAAGATTGTTCCAGAGATTAATTGCTGATGGTATATGAAGTAAAATGTGTATGCCTTAGTATTACAAAAAGGGGATAAAAGGGTTAAATTATCGAAGTGGTATTTGGGTGAGGGTTTAAATTGAAGGAAATGAAATGTAAAAAACTAATTAAATTATGGATAATTTTATACAGTAAGATAAGTTTGGAGATGCTGCGTAATGTTTGGAGTGATAATGTGTTACAAGTATTTAAAAGGGTGACTGAGCTTGCTTTCCAGTCTTGGGTGCAAACCTGTAGGGCGAACCTTTGGATTCTCTCCAGGAGAGCTGCGTCCTGTGAAGAAGGTGGAGGATCCCAGACGGAGGAACAATATGTGAGGTGGGGGAAAATGAGGGATTTATATAACTTAATGAGTGATGGAATGGGTGCATGAATGGGGATGGAATGTATGAAAAATAAAATTAATGCTGATAATTTTCTAACTTGAGAACAGGTGTTTTCAATGTGAGGGGACCAGCTGAGGGATGAAGAGATTGTGAGGGATGAAGAGATTGTGAGGCCTAAGTATTTATATGATGAGGTGAACTGTATGGGTTGATTATACAAATGTGGAGGGAGGGAGGTTGTGAATTATGTTTTCTGGAGACAATCATGAATTTAGTTTTTGTGACATATTAAGTTTAATTAAGATGATTATTTGATAACCATGAATAAATGGAGTCAATGGAATACTGAACGTGAATGTGAGATGAGGAACGTGAATGTGAGATGAGGAATCTGTGAGGGGATGGGTGAGTAAAATGTCGTCTGTGTACATAGTGAGTGAGGATGAAGTAGATTAATTAACAAGAGTGATATCATTAATATAAAGAATAAAAATTGGATTGGACCCAAGATTGACCCCTGAGGGACAACAGAAAGGACATGGTTGTAGATGAATAAGATGAGTCGACTAAGACTTTTTGGGAGCGGTTACTTAAATAACTATGGGGCCAGGGTATCAGGGATGATGGGAAAGGGAGGGATGCAAGCTTATTAGCAGAGGCATGTGTGGAACGGAGTCGAATGCTTTAGACAGGTCAAAAAATACACAGCAAGTTGAGATGCCATCGTCAAGTGCTTTGTGGATTGGGGAGAGTGTGGAGAGGAGAGCTGATTGTATTGATCGATGTGGGAGAAAACCATGTTGATTGTTCGAAATTAAATCGTTAGATAAACAGAAATGAAGTAGGTAGTTAAAAACGTGCCTTTCCAAAAGTTTACTAGGAATAGAGAGTAATGATATGGGCCAATAATTTGACAGCAGTGATGAGGGCTGTGAGGTTTGAGGAATGGGTAGGATAAGAGACTTTTTGAAATCTGTTGGGAATATACAATGATTGAGTGAAGAATTGAAAATGATGGAGAGAGGAACTGATATAGAGTACGAAGTGGCTTTATGCATTTTTAGGGATATTTGGTCTTTCTCCAGGTGAGGCCTTTGGGTTCTCTCCAGGAGAGCTGCGTCCTGTGAAGAAGATGGGATCTCAGACGGAGGAACAGTGAGTATTTAAATGATGAGGTTGTTATACATTGTCTGATGTCGATGGGAAGATTGTTCCAGAGATTAATGAGACCATTTATCAATTCTGGTGAACATTGTATATCAGCGGGGGGGGGGGGGGGGGGAGGAAACAACAGTGTCATCATTTAGGTTTAAAGGGGGAATGGGTGGTTTGGGTTTGCTACGAATTCTATTTATATACAACCAGAAGGTTTTGGAATCTGGGGTTCTAGAAAGTGACAAGAAAAACTTTTTCTTTTGCAACCTAAGGTAGGCTAGGGTGTGATTGACTATGGAACATACTCCCTACCCCCAAACCATCCTGATTCACATACACTATAAAATCCATCTTTACCCGATCACCCATGTCACCCAAATAATTAAACTTTAACTCGCATAACCTGCATGGCCATGCTCATGCTGATTAAACATCATATAACAAATGACATTTTCGACTTGCCATAGCACAGGTGGTACATGTATGTGGGACTTTAGTGTATTAATGTTTGACTTAACTCCTCATAACAACATTCACATAGTTTAGTAGGGTCTGAGCAGCATATGCATATCTTCAACTTCGCTCTAAAAGTTGAATTCAGTTCCCAAACAATTTTTGAAGCATTCCATATTATTAATCTCACCAGCTAAATGTATACTATTATATTTGGCATTAGGTACATTATTATTAAACAAATTTATTTCCTGACCCTACCACAACCTACATTGTTTTGTATAGCCAGAACCTTCCACTTGCTGCTAGTGGTAATTAAGGCCATATAGTTTTGCAAGCAGACCGGCCTTAGATCAACTACCCACTTGCATGTGAGGTGTGAGTGTCTGGTATGGTTTGTATTCCACATACTTTTATCGTGCCTTGCAACCTTGATTTCATGATTCAGGTGCAACTGGTAGGCGGATCATATAGTCAGTGCACATCCTATCAGAACTTATCTTAGAGAATCATGTTTATTTCAGCACTCCATATGTACTTGGGCAGCTGTGCAGTATACTCAGGCTGTAATTGTATGTGATGATAATGTATTGTTCGCAGTTATGAATTGCACACCCAGTTACGTTAGCTGTAATTAATTAATGTATACTGAACTTATGTCAATTTCAAGTCCACCCAAAACATTTTGCAATTTACAATTAATTGGTAGTCTGTATGCAGTTAAGGTACTTTGCAGCCTCCATTTTGAGAATATAAGAGATCTTTAATTGTTTATATGAGAATATTGACCTAGCTCTCAGTGACCATGTCAAGCTAGTCAATCAATACAAACCTGCAACACCGAGTCACAATAATACACATAATAATTTTTGTTGAAAACAAACTTGTAATACACTTTTGAACAATAATTCAGATTATTATCAGTACACATGCAATTCAGTGGTGAAACAAGAACTTAATATTAATGCATGAAGTAGGAGTTCTATACTGTTCATGATAATTATAATTACAAGATACGACGCCACTCAAGAGTGCAGCAAACTACCAAGGATAATAATAATTATGTTACTAAAAAAAATGGCAACAGTGCGATACTAAACATAAAATATGCTTAATTAAACATAGAATATAGCTATCATTAGTTTTGCTATAGTTAAAATCATTGCAGTTTAATCCAGCTAGTCTATCATTTCTTTACATCTGTAATAAAACAATGACACTGAAATTATCGGTACCATATAATAATGTGACTCTCTCATACTTTGTGGATTTGGCAACACACTGAGTGCTAGACGAGTACGAGGGCAGTCTCTCTTGGCGTTATCACTAGTAATAGGACTTTGAGACCGCCGCTTATGTCGATGTACTGAGAGAACTAAATTTTCTGCAAGGCGAAAAAAATCTTAACTTATAACCAGGACTTCCTCAGTGAATGTAAAATTATTTAAATGTATACAGCAGCTAAGTAAACATTTGTGATCAATAACGGTGATTAGACCATGTAAAGAGGTCGTATGAAAGGCACTGACAGTGGTGTAAATATTGGAGAGGGGGAGGGGGGGGGGGCAGGAGGTTTCTATGCTATACCATGGCAGGTGTGGCTACTTAGTCCTGCATGACTGGGAAGTTTCAGACAGAAATTGTTCCTCATTTATAGTAAGCAACAAAGCAAATGTATTGTGGCTTTAGTTTTAAGAAGTAGCAATATGCTTATCGTTAACCCTTTAAAATTCTTGCTGACTCAGCCCTTTTGTAATGTGTGCAGTTCCAACTGTAGGGTGAGACTGACTGCAATTAAACTCTTATGTCATTGTTAGCATGTTCACTAGTTTCAATCAGTGACAACAATTGTGCACTCTTGTTGTTGTCATAGAAATGAGGAGACCAGAGGTTCGACTTAACCACCAATTTCTCATCCACTTCAGCCATTTTGCAGCCCCGTCTCCACACCAGTTACACCCGATGCTCTGCCTGACTATTCAAAATTGTACCTATGCCTCCTGTAATTTATTCAGATTGCATCTCAGATCGCCTCCCAAACTCAAAAAAAAAAAGAGCTGCAACAGATATTCATTTTATCCAGGTACCAATTTGTTTTGTACTATCCGGATGTAATATTTTGCCCCAAATGAATACCTAATGAAAGCACTGAAGTGCTGAACCCTCACGGTTGTATATGTATAAATTTCATCCAATATAAATGGAATTTGACATCACACAGCTTTTTTGCATCTAAGTTCACAATATGAGAATATAAGAGGCTAAAGAAGCCTGTCCAATACACAGTATAACTGACAGAGCCAAGCACATACAGAATACATGCACTATAGATTCTACATAAGTAAAGACTCTTCATGCTTAAACAAAAAACTTACAAGCATTTATGTAGTATACCTGTCGAGTAGACCATCAAGCTGCCATACTTTCAAATTTCAATGCTTTTATCAGTTATTTCATTAAAAAAACTGTTTTGGATATGTATTAAAGCACGTGCAGTTTGGGTGGGGGTTGTTACAATCATTAGCCAGTTAACTGTTCAATTGCAAAGGACGATATCCTGGTATAAAAATTAGCATTCGTTGCAGCTCTATTCAAAAATGCCCAAAAGCAGGGAAATCCCCCCCCCCCCCTTGATTTTGTGGGTGGTGTGAAAAATGGTCACTTTTTTTTTTACAAACTTCCACTTTTTGTAATTGCAAAATGGCAGCTTTTTACATGCTTTTTTTTTTGCTTATAGTTATGGACTTTTATGTTGTGGGCGGAGTTTATGATGCGTATAAGCATTTATAATTGTTAAAGGGTTAAACAGTTGTACACAAGCACACACTAAAAGAATAAACCCAATCAACATGGTATAAATTTGTTGATAATATTGGTGCATTGTGCTATATTGAATCCGTACTGACTATATGCTGCCTTGGGCTTGGTCAGTAAAAATTTAATATAGCTCACTCCCACCCACGTCATTATTATGTGTAGGTCATGGTTTAATTACGTCATTAGTTTAATATATAAATTGGCTAACCCTTTTCAGCGCTACGTGGTGTCCGAGATTGCAATGGTGGAACAGGTTCCTGGGCTATGCAGTAAGAAAACCTTACGTTTAATTGCATAAAAATAACAGTACACACATACCTCCAGTCTTGGTTGGAGAACTACTGATTGAACTGTTGTCTACAGTTATTATTGTACAATACAAAAAAACGTCATTGAGTGAGTAGGGAGATAAATAATAAATAGAAATAATGCAATGGACGCTACTGCTGTTTGTTAATCTAAAAGACAAGTTAATTAAGCATTATTATACGTGTACCTTCAGGGTTTGTATCCTGCATTGAAATATCACCTTACGTGGAAGAAAAAAATGTCAAATAAAAAGGTTAAGAAGTGATACAGATTGTCTCTGTCTGTTATCAATGCTATAGTCATGGTAGCATAGGCAACGGTTGGCTACTTACTGGATAGAAAATATGACATACAAAAAGCATTAATGAGAGTAAAAATTCTGTGGGGCAACCGAAACTTGATTGGTAGCAGAGCTAGAAATAAGAGTCAAACATTTATTATTGGTCAATTTTTAAGCAAAATCCATCCGAATGACTGAACTAAGGACATGGTCGGCCAGTTTGCCTATAATAAATTTGGTGTAATTTTTCTTCCTGATTGGTTGAAATCCAAGCATGCAAACCTTAATTTTCTTTTGTCTTTTTTGCATTGTATTCAAATCCCAACTTATTATTTTTTTTATTTCAAGTTTAGGGTTGTTTTTCTTTTCTTACAAGAAGTTATTCAATTACTTCAAGAGGAAATGCCCTATTAATTCTACATAATGACCTAACAAAGTTAGGAGATCTCAGTCTCCATGACTGACCAATTGTAAATGCTTATTTCTAGCTCTGTACAGTAGCCTAATTTTAACATTAGGAATCACACATACATGCATACGTACATACTTGTTCTTTGGTTAGTTCCTTCAGCAGCCTTTCCTGGGACACAATCACCTGAAAAAAAAATAACACTTTGTGGAATACCGCTGATCACCCATGCATAATCTAAAAGTGCGTTAGTAATTTTCATAACAGGAATAAGCCTGCTTTTTTTTTTTTGGGGGGGGGGGGGGGGGGGTTTAAAAACCCCAAAACCACCACAAAAAAAACCTGAATGCAAAACGTGACCAAAAAAAGTAAAAAAAGGGCCAAAAACGGATCTAGAA
>JAYJLX010016444.1:0-17668 GCA_036873525.1 Chalinula nematifera | reverse complement strand
CAGACAGTTCTCCCCTTTCACTAATGTTATCTTAATTTATTTTCTTTAATTGCCCTGTGACAATTTGTTTTCATAAATTATTTTTATTTTGACTTATGTATTATTTTATCGATAATATTTCCGGCATTTGAGCCATTTGTACCATTATTATTATTTGCTTTCCTATTATAGCCTATCTTTCTTTGAATTTGTTGTTTATTGATTTCTTTCTAGCAATTAAATACTAGTTGTAAACATTTTCTATATATGCAACTGGTGGACTCCACTGGTGGACTCCGCCCAATTTTTCACGCATTTTTCACTATCCAGTAATCCATCGAAGTTAAAATTTTCGAGAACAAGTATGTCATTACCTACTACTAGAGATTTCCCCTTTACAAAAAACTGTAAAGCTGACCCATGACACCCAGTAGATGAGTTCATTGAATTGCCGGTGAAATTGATATTTTTAATTTCAGTCTTTGAAAATACAGAGTTGAAATGGATAACAATAACTCCACCGCCATACGCTGCAGAATTATTGAAAACGATACCACTGTCAATGCTAACATGCGCATGGTAGGTGTTTTGATCATACATCACTGTTAAACCACCAGCGTTATATAGAGGAAATCGACGGTTCTTAAAAATTGTGTATTGTACACTTAAGCAATTCTCACCAATTATTAAGTAGTCATCAACATTACTATCAAATGCTACATTTTTTAAAGACACATTTGGTACTTGTGAAAGATTGCTAAAGTTGATATTATTCTTGTAGTGAATTAACATGCCACTACCGTATACAGGAGCAGTGTTTGAGTGTTGTACTGAGTTGTGTCTGCCAGCGATTCGTAGGATTTGAAAGAATGATGAAAACACATTAACCGCTATTATTGCGAATCCATTAGATGAATCAACATTCACCGATTCCATTATAACTTGACTCTGTACGAACACCAGTGCACCAGCTGTGTCTGGTCTATAGAATAGGAGTGAGTGGTGAGTATTGTTCATTGTGGAAAGGATATCCTCAGGAAGTAGTGATACCTTCGCACCACAGTTAGTGAATTGTACTGAAGCAAACTGTACACTCGAGTTCAAGAATGCCATTCCTTTGGTGCCATTACATGAAATGCTGACAATACATGTAGTAATGAGATCATTGCAAACCAGAGTGAAATTTTTGCTGATAAAATGAAAGAAACCACTCTCCCCAAGCAGCTGATATTGCTTGTCACTATCAAGAGCAATGGCAAGAGTGGTGATACTGCTATCACCAGAGAAATTCTTTAACTGATTGTAAAGTTCACTAGATGAGGACACAGTAGTGAAGTGGATACCATTGCAAAATAGCCAATGAAGTGACACAAGGAGAAATATTAGTGACCCCAACATCAGTTACACTCGGCTGCATGTAGTGATGTGCTAATAAAGTAAGCATGTAGTGACGAGCATACTATCGATTAGTCTATTACTTTCAATGAAGGGTTATATATAACACAGCTTGCTATGTTAAACTGATCATTAGCTTTTGTAAATATTTTAATTGATTAACTATAATATCTACATTTTCATAATGGCAGCAAACATTATTATATGTACATGTGAAATTGTATATATTCACAATTATATTTTATACAATGTCATGTAGAATTAACAAACAAAGGTATTCAATCACTGAATGATTATTTTACACTGTGGATCCACTTTCAGTAATATTCATGGACACAACACAACACATGCTGCAATTATTGCTATATACCTCATTAATAGAATGTGTTTTTATTTTTTGAAATTATTACAGCTGCAATAATCATAATGTACATTATCTCATTGCACTGTCACTGTACACATACAAGAGACACATGTGTACATAGTACATATTGTGTACTATAAGATACTTCAGTTTTATACAATAGTCTGTAGAGTATAGAGCTCTATCAAAAAAAAATTAATAGCATAGTAGAATACGATCAATTGTTAATAATTGTCAATAAAGCAAATTAAAATTGGAGTATGAGTTAATTAAATAGGTCAATAAAAGAGTGTTTCAATGAGTGTCTACCATACAGTCAGTGTTATGTACACTATGTACATGTACTGTAATAAGAGTGCTTGGACGTGTAAGTGAAAGTGTTAGTTCAACAGTGGTTCATTAAAGTTAATCAGTGTGTCATAAAACATCAAGTCTCTACTCTTATGATAAAATGGCTGCTTTGTGGCCAGAACTAAAGGTGCCAACCATCCTGTTAGCTTGCCAACGATTTTATCACAAAACTTTTTAACGATTTCGAAATTTCAATGGTAAGCAAAGACTACATTAAACACAATGAGAGCCAGTAACATGTACTACAATGCAATGGTCACAAGTCATTGTGATTGTTCCATACAGTAAAATAAATTAGGGCAAAGTCGAGGGTAAGGAAACATTCGATTAAATAGTCTACTACTAAACGGTTGAAACATTGCCTACCCCACCACCACCATTAGGGTTATTATAGTGGATACCAGTATAATGAGTACATTATAGCTGGTAGTACGAAGGCACACGTATATTGTATACACTAGCAGTACTACAATGAGCTTTAGGGCAAACCAATACTGCTTCTTCTCCTTATAATAAATGTAGGACTTTAGAAATCAATCACCAACGTCAAAGTTATATATAAATTGAAACATTGTAAAACACGCTATAAAACTAATTAAGCATAATAATTATAGTAATTATTCAATTATAGTTATTTAATGTGTGTCAACTACACATACACTCAGTATTATATAAACTACAGTATATAATTCAGTGTGAGTGCTGGTTTAACAGGGGCTCTCTGAAGTTATCTATCGAGTCATAAAATGAGTCACTGCTGTCACGGTGAACTTGTTGGTTTGTGGTGATTGGAACCAAGGGTGTCGCTCGTCGTTTTAGCTTGCCAAAGATTTTGTCACAAAACCTTTTAGCAATAGTGAAATGGTAAATGAAGACAGCACCAAATGCAATGAGAGCAAGTAACACTGCAATGGCCACAAAATAAGGTAGAAACAAGTCATTGTGATTGTGCCATAGAGCGAAATAAACCAGGGCAATATCGAGGGTAAGGAAACAATCAAGTAGATTCAATAGCCTACTCTTAAACGGTCGAAACACTGCCTGTCCCACCATCACCAGTGCTAATATAGTGGATACCAGTATATTGAGTACATTATAACTGGTAGTACGAAGGCATACGTATATTGTATACACTATCAGTACTACAATGAGCTTTAGGGCAAACCAATACTGCTTCTTCTCCTTGTATGGTGCGTGAACTGCTTCCAATAGTGGTCTGAGGTACAGCGAGGATTTACTGGACTGACGTACGAGAGATTTACCGAACAACAATATGCCCAAATATGGGAGTAGCAAAACTGATACCAATGAGATAGTTACAATGGCCAATGATAAGTGCTGGGGGCCCATATAGTCTACGGATCCATCCCAATACCACACCCGATAGCTCTGCTCAATGGAGTGTATGGTAGCATATGTGAACACATCTATTACTGTTATCATGAGCCTGGAAAAGGATAAATGTATAACAGTGACTAGTACTTGTACAGACATATGGGATGTCTTATTACTGAACCATGTGGAATAATGACTTATCACAATCATCACCAATACTATCAATAGGAGATATACTGGAAATGCAACACTCAGTACAGTCATCCACAAGGGTGTCACTGTCTTCGGCCAGCATAAAGGAAATACAAAGTCCAAATTTAACAGTTTTAAAAGTGAAGATGAGATGAGATGAAGCACTCGAATAGTGTTACTTGACTCGGTATAATTAATCGATATCTGTTCCAATAGTCCGGCATTAGATATCTGAGCATAGAATATTATTCCATTGAGTATACCACTCGTGAGGCTTAGCTTTAGTACAAACAACAGTATAATAATCAATACCCCACTGACAATCAGGATACACATGGTCACCGGAAACTGGTTCCATTTAGAGCACTGCATACAATCATAGGAACCCAAAGCCAACTGATAGCCTGCTGATGTGTTACACTGACCACACAGCTTACCCACTCTATTACCCAAGCATAAAGGTACAGTGTCATTCTGATGTTTGGTATCACGTACTAGTATCATGTCTCCTTCACTAGTGCTCTTTATATACTGATACCGTGGATCATTGTTACAGTATATGATGGGACAGGTTGAGGATAATATTGTGTTATTGTTGATTGTTCCTATCCAGATGTTTTGTCGATCAGGTATAAGGATCATTCTACCATTTATCAAACACTGAATTCCTTCCTTGTGTAACTTGTCAAATACTTTAAAACAACCACAACTCCCTTTTTTTGAGTTTACAGAAAATCCACGAGGACATGGCTTTAAATTCAATGCGTATGCCTTAGTGAAGGTATTAAGGACTGTGAACACTATTACTACAGCACTGTGATCAGCTGATGCTGAGTTGGTATGAACAGATAATCCAATGTGGGACTTGTTGTGACCTTCGGTAACTTTGTTAACAGTATCACCAAACGTTTTAATCCAAAAATTACCTGGTGACTTTTCATTTAATTCAAATACTTCAATGTTCACAAAAGTAAAAACATTCCTTCGATGTGAATCTCTAGCACTCAAACTAAAGTTAATCCTTTCACCGGGATACCTTGAAGGTATAAACTTGTGATTATTTAAACCTTCAGACTCATAAGACTGAATTCGAACGTGCAAAGATGATGGAATAGTGGAGATGGCCAATAAAGAAGAATTACTATCACGATCACCATGAAAAAATTTCTTGTATTCTTCCAACCATCCATGTGCTTTAAAGTTATGATTAATAAAGCAAAAAAAAATTTTTGAAGCATACACTAAATTTCCGGCCAAATAAGCATGATTTCCTTTTAATATTACATTTTTTGCATCTGAAAAATCCATAATTTGTATGGAACACATTGCAGATGGTGGACTAGTATAAGCATAGATAATGCCTCCAAAAAGATATGCCAGGTTGTTGATGAATGTTGCCTTCACTCCTTTCATGAAATAAAGCAAACTCTTCTGTACCAAATGAATACAACTACCTCTTTCCCCAGTGTTTTTAGTGAAATTTAAAAGTCCGTTGAAGAATATATTAGAACTTATTGCTTTAATAACAGGTCCACAGTTATCTCTGAACTCTCCAACACCAGTAAACGTGACATTCTGAATATGTCTGAACTCAAACAGCTGCTGTGGAGTGTGGTGACAGGAATTATTATATGCTCTAAGTGAATCGAAGGTCATTGAGATCCTTGCATTGCTTGTGTAATATCTGTTTGCAACTACTTTTATGCATGGACCTCTAGCATGCTTATTATTGAAAAAATCTAGGTTCCTGAAGGTAAATGTTAGGTTTACATGTGACACAAATACTCCAATATATACCACTCTACCTACAAAATCATTAAAATAAGGTAGTACGCTCTCCATCGACCCATTGAAGCTTGAGTTTTCGATAACTAGTAGGTCTTGGATTGCTGCGGGTGATTTACCATGCATAAAAAATTGTAAAGCTGTACCATGACATCCGAAAGTTGAATTCATCCAATTGCTCATAAATTTGACATTTCTTATTTCAGTATTGGAATATGTTGAGTTTAAATGGATTATAAGAATTCCACCAGAATGTGCTGCGGAATTATTGCAAATAATACCGTGATCAACGCTAACATGAGCATGGTAGCTATTCTGTTCATATATCACTGTCAATCCGCCAGCATTGTACAGTTGACGTGGAAATGTTTGGTTTAAAAAAAATGTATATTCTCTATTTAAGCACATTTTGCCAACCAACAAGTCTTGGTCAGCATTACTGTTAAAAATTACATTTCTTAAAGACACATTCAGTGAAAGATAGCTAATGTTGAAATCATTCTTGTAGTGTATTAACATGCCACTACCGTATACAGGAGCAGTGTTTGAGTGTTGTACTGAGTTGCGTCTGCCAGTGATTCGAAGGATTTGAAAGAATGATGAAAACACATTAACTGCTATAATTGCGAATCCACTAGATGAATCAATATTCACCGATTCCATTATAACTTGACTCTGTACGAACACCAGTGCACCAGCTGTGTCTGGTCTATAGAATAGGAGCGAGTGATGAGTATTGTTCATTGTGGAAAGGATATCCTCAGGAAGTAATGATACACTAGTACCACAGTTAGTGAATTGTATTGAAGCAAACTGCACACTCGAGTTCAAGAATGCCATTCCTTTGGTGCCAGTACATGAAATGCTGACAGTAGTGGTGGGATCATTGCTAACCAGGATGAGATTCTTGCCAATGAAATTAAAGAAACCACTCTCTCCAAATAGATGGTATTGATTGTCACTGTCAAGAACAATGCCGAGAGTGGTGATGCTGGTGTTGATGGAGAAATTATTTAACTGATTGCGAAGTTCAGTAGACGAGGACACAGTGGTAAAGTGGATACCATCACAAAATAGACACTGAACAGACACAAGGAGAAACAGAAGCGGTTTTAACATACTATAGCTCATACTAGAATTTCAGTGTAATGCATAGTGCTATAACTTATATACCAATAGGTCACTATTCATTACTATTGACAGATAAATGGAAACGTTAGCGTAAACATATGATTTCATCAAAAATGGAAGCATTATTGTAAACATTTAATTCCATCAGTGGACATGCAATCGAATATGATTGAAGTGAATCTCTTTTGCAACTATATTATCATAGCGTAAACTTTTTTATATTGAGTATACTTTCACTTTCTAGCAATAAAATGCTAGTTGTATAAACACTTTATTGCATGACAATTTGCCTTATAGATATTAATAATGCAACCAATAGACTCCGCCCACCCAATTTTCCACACATTACATGTACATACAGCTGGCAGACTCCACCCAATTTTCCTATCATTATACATCATGAGTGAAACAATAGAGGTATTCCGAAGTTGTTTAATGAGTCACAACGTGAAACATATGTGCTGCTCTAATGAAAAGATGGCTGCATAATGGCCGAAACCAAAGGAGTCATTTGTTGTGTTAACTTGCCAACAATTCTATCACAAAACCTTTTAACGATTTTAAAATAGCAAATCCAGTGAGAGCCAGTAACATAGTCAGGTGTGGCCTGCCCCTCGAATGAATGAGGGTCAGGAAAAGTGTGTATACCAAAGTCGGGATTACTGCAAAAATTCTGCAGTATATAGTGGAAATGACACAATAAAACAATATTTAACTCTTAATAAAAATGTTTTAACCCTTTGATTTCTATTATAGTTCGAAACATGGAGGAATCTGTAGTAGATACTGCTAAAGGACGAAAAAAAAAAAAGTCATATGGCGTTTCATCGAAGGGACAAGTGTTTTCGGGGTGCTCCCTACATCAGGTTACGAAAAGTTTATGAGCTATTTTCTGTTTCCTATAGTGTAACTCACGTGACCAGCTCCACCAAATGCTCCGGCCAAAGCCATACAGCGCATCCCGACTTTGGTATACGCACTTTTCCTGACCCTCATTTTATCAAGGGGCATGCAGGCCATGCCTGACTATCAGTAACACGTATGGTTACAAATTACTGTGGTTGTTCCATATACAGAGGAAAACAAACCATGCAGGGCAATATAAATGTATTAAGGGTAAGGAAGCAATCGAGTAAATAGTCTACTCTTATGTAAATGGTCAAAACACTACCTGCCTCACCATATATCAATGCTAATCAGTGGACACCAGTATATTAAATATACAGTATAGTTGGTAGTACAAACTACAAAGGTACATGTATATTGTATACACTATCAGCACTACAATGAGCTTTTGGGCCAACCAATACCGCTTTATCTCCTTATAATAAAAACAAAAAAAAGCAAAAAATACATAGGACTTTAGAAATCAATCATCAATGTTAAAATTAAATTAAGGATTTTAAACAAATGAATGTCAAACAAACCGCTATAAAACTAAAACTATTTAAGTATTATAATTATTCAAATGTAACTATTCAATATAAGTGTCCACTACACATGCAAACACTCAGTATTATATATGCACTATAATTATGTATAATTCAGTGTGAGTGTTGGTTTAACAGTGGCTCTCTGAAGTTGTCTACCGAGTCATAGAACGAGTCACTGCTCTCATGATAAGATGGTTGTTTTGTAGCTGGAACAAAAGGTGATGTTTGTCGTGTTAGCTTACCAACAATTCTATCAAAAAATCCTTTAACAATTTTAAAATGGTAAATAAAGACTATACCAAAAGCTATTAAAGCCAGTAACACTGCAATGGCCACGAAATAAGATAGAAACAAGCTGTGATTGTTCCATAGAGTGAAATAAACCAGGGCAATATCGAGGGTAAGGAAACAATCTAGTAAATTCAATAGCCTACTCTTAAACGGTCGAAACACTGCCTGTCCCACCATCACCAGTGCTAATATAGTGGATACCAGTATATTGAGTACATTATAGCTGGTAGTACGAAGGCACACGTATACTGTATACACTATCAGTACTACAATGAGCTTTAGGGCAAACCAATACTGTTTCTTCTCCTTATATGGTGCATGAACTGCTTCTAATAGCGGTCTGAGATACAGCGAGGATTTACTGGACCGACGCATGAGAGATTTACCAAATAATAGTATGCCCAAATAAGGGAGCAGCAAAGCTGATACAAACAAGGTAGTTACAATGGCTAACAGTAAGTGTTTAAAACCCATGTAGTGTATGGATCCATCCCAATACCATACAGTATAGCTTACGTTAGCTGAATGTATGGTGGCATATGTGAACACATCTATTACCGTTATCATGAGCCTGGAAAAGGATAAATGTATAACAGTGACCAGCACTTGTACAGACATATGAGATGTCTTATTGCTAAAATATGTGGAATAATGACTGATTATGACCATCATTAGTACTATCAATAGGAGATATACTGGAAACACAACACTCAGTCCAGCTATATACAAAGGTTTCACTGTCTTTGGCCAACACAGTGGATATGCAGAGTCCAAATTTAACAGTTTCAAAAGTGAAGACGCGATGAGATGAAGCACTCGAATAGTGTTACTTGACTCGGCATAATTAATTGATATCTGTTCTAATAGTCCGGCATTAGATATCTGAGCATAGAATATTATTCCATTGAGTACACCACTCGTGAGGCTTAGCTTTAGTACAAACAACAGTATAATAATCAATACCCCACTGACAATCAGGATACACATGGTCACCGGAAACTGGTTCCATTTAGAGCACTGTATACAATCGTACGAACCTGAAGCTAACTGATAGCCTGCTGATGTGTTACACTGACCACACAGTGTACCCACTCTATTACCCAAGCATAAAGGTACAGTGTCATTCTGATGTTCAGTATCACGTACTAGTATCATGTCTCCTTCACTAGTACTCTTTATATACTGATACCGTGGATCATTGTTACAGTATACAATGGGACAGGTTGAGGATAATATTGTGTCATTATGTATTGTTCCTATCCAGATATTTTTTCGATCAGGTATAAGGATCACACTGCTATTAATTTTACACTGAATCCCTTCCTTGTGTAACTTGTAGAACAATTTGGAACAACCACAACTCCCTGAGCTTGGATTCAGGGAAAATCCATTAGGACATGGCTTTAAATTCAATGTGTATGCCTTGCTGGAGGAATAAATGACTGTGAATACAACTACAGCATTACAGTTGGCAGATGAGTTGGTGTGAACAGATATTCTCATGGAGGAACTATTTTGATTTTCGGTAACTCTATTCTTTCCAAACGTTTTGATCCAAAAATTAGCTGGTGACTTTTCATCTACATGTAGATTAAATACTTCAATGTTCAAAAATGCAAAAACATGCCTGTTATTCGAATCTTTAACACTTATCGTAATGTTGGTCATTTCACCAGGGTACTTTGAAAAATTACTGCTCAAACTTTGAGATCTGTCAAAAACCTCAAAAGATGATGGAACAGTGGAGACAGCCAATAAAGAAGTGGAGCTAATATCATTATCATATACATTAAAGTAGTTCTCATATTCGTTCAACCATGTATTGTTGAATTTATGATTAATAAAACAATAAGAAATTGGCCGAGCATATATTGCGTTTCCTGCTAGATAAGCAATATTTTCTTCCAATACTATATCTGCATCATGAAAATCCATAATCTGTATAGAACACATTGTGTATGGGTCAGTGTATGCGTATATAATGCCTCCGAAAAGATATGCCAGATTTTTAGTGAATGTCGCGTCCACTCCTTTCATGAAATAAAGCAGACTACTATGCTCCAAATAAATACAACCACCCCTTTCTCCAATGTTTTTAGTGAAGTTTAAAACACCACTGAGGAATATTTTGGAACTTGTAGCACTAATACTGGATCCAAAGTTATGATAAAACCAGCTATAACCAGTGAACATGACCCTTTGAATGTGCACAAAATGAAACAGCTCTTGTGGAGTGTGGTGACGAGAAACATGTGAATTTTTGGAAGCTTTAAGAGAGTCAAATGTCATCGAGATGTTTCTTTGGTTTTCATTTCCATGATAGTGTACATCTGAAAATACCTTCATACACGAACCTCCTGTTCCTGAACGATTATTGTTGGAAAAATTCAGATTCCTAAAAGTGAAGGTTATGTTAACGTGTAGTGCGTGAACTCCAATATACACCACTCCAGCAACATTGTCCTCAAATTTAGGTACATCTTTCTCCATTGACCCATCGAAGGTTGAGTCCTCAACAACTAGTATATCATCACCATTTCCTCCTACTAAAGACTTACCCATTATCAGTAGCTGTAAAGCATTACCGTGACAACTGTAAGTTGAATTCATCCAATTGCTAGTGAAGTTGATATTTTTGATTTCAGTTTTTGAAATTGTAGAGTTTAAATAGATAACAAGAATTCCACCGCCATATACTGCAGAGTTATTGTGAATGATACCGTGATCAATACTCACACAGGCATGGTAGCTGTTTTGTTCGTATATCACTGTCAACCCACCAGCATTGTACAGTGGAAATTTTTGGTTTTTGATGGATGAAAATTTGTATAGTTGAGTCAAACAGCCGACCATTGAGTAGTTATTAGCATTATTTTTAAATGCTACATTTCTTAAAGACACAATCGCTGCTTGCTGTAAAAGATCATTCAAATTAAAATTATTCTTGTAGTGTATTAACATGCCACTACCGTATATAGTGTTCGGGTGTTGTACTGAGTTGTGTCTACCACCAGTGATTTGTAGGAATTGAAAGAACGATGAAAACACATTAACTGCTATTATTGCAAATCCATTAGATGAGTCAACATTCACCGAATCCATCATAACTTGACTCAGTACGAACACCAGTGCACCAGCTGTGTCTGGTCTATAGAATAAGAGCGAGTGGTGAGTATTGTTCATTGTGGAAAGGATATCCTCAGGAAGTAGTGATATATTAGTACCACAGTTAGTGAACTGTACTGAACCAAACTGCACACTCGAATTCAAGAATGCCATTCCTTTAATGCCATTACATGAAATATTGACAGTAATGGTGGGATCATTGCTAACCAGGGTGAGATTCTTGCCAATGAAATGAAAGAAACCACTCTTCCCATGTACATGTAGATGGTAAGGATGTTCACTATTAAGAGCAATGGCAAGGGTGGTGATGGTGTTGATAGAGAAATCATTTAACTGATTGCAAAGCTCAGTAGATGATGACACAGTGGTAAAGTGGATACCATCACAAAATAGACAATGAACTGACACAAGGAGAAACAGAAGTGGCTCTAACATATTACATACAGCACATGCTAGAATTTCAGTGCAAGCTATACTCTATAACTAATATACCAATACGGGTCACTATTCATTATACTATTGACAGATAAATGAAAACGCTATAGTGTAACGTTATAGTGTAAACATATGACTTCATCAAAAATGAAAATATTATTGTAAACATTTGATTCTAGCAATCGACATGTAACCAAATATAATTGAAGTGAAGCTTTTTTAGCAATTATTATCACAGTGTAAACTGTTTTACACTGAGCATACTTTCACTTTCTAGCAACTAAATGCTAGTTTTATAAACACTTTAAACTGCTTTACACATATATACGCAACAAGTAGACTCCGCCCAATTTTTCATTGATTAAAATAGTGAGACACATATTGCTCTAATGATAAGACGTGTTGCTAACGGTTCTATCACAAAACCTTTTAACAATTTCAAAATAGCAAATCGAGTGAGAATAATAACACTGAAATTATCACAAATCACTGTGGTTGTTCCACAGAGCAAAATAAACCACGCAGAGCAACATATTAAGGATAAGGAAGCAATTCAGTAATTAATCTACTCCTAAACAGTCGTAACACTTCCTGCCTCACCATATACTGGTGCTAATCAGTATAGACATAAGTATAATTATATTATAATTGGTAGTACAAAGGCACACATACATTGTATACACTATCAGTACTACAATGAGCTTTATAGGGTAAATCAGTGCTATCTCCTTATAATAAAAACAAAAAAAAAGAAAAAAAATACATTTATAGGACTTTAGAAATGAATCATCAATATTAAAATTAATTAAAGGATTTTAAACAAATGAATATCAAACAAACCGCTACAATAAAACTATTTAACTATTATAATTATTCAATTATAGTTATTAACTACAGATACGCTCAGTATTATGCACTATGTATAATTCAGTGTGAGTGTTGGTTCAACAGCGGCTCTCTGAAATTATCTACAAAGTCATAGAATGAGTCACTGTTCTCATGGTGAATTTGTAAGTCTACAGTGGCCTGAACCGAGGGATTTGCTCGTCCTTTTTTTAGCTTGCCAATGATTTTGTCACAAAACCTTTTAACAATAGTGAAATGGTACATGAAGACTATATTAAATGCTATTAGAGCCAGTAACACTGCAATGGCCACGAAATAAGGTAGAAACAAGTCATTGCGATTGTGCCATAGAGCGAAATAAACCAGGGCAATGTTGAGGGTAAGGAAACAATCAAGTAGATTCAATAGCCTACTCTTAAACGGTCGAAACACTGCCTGTCCCACCATAACCAGTGCTAATATAGTGGATACTAGTATATTGAGTACATTATAGCTGGTAGTACGAAGGCATACGTATATTGTATACACTATCAGTACTACAATGAGCTTTAGGGCAAACCAATACCGCTTCTTCTCCTTATATGGTGCGTGAACTGCTTCCAATAGCGGTCTGAGATACAGCGAGGATTTACTGGACCAACGCATGAGAGATTTACTGAGCAACAGTATGCCCAAATAAGGGAGTAGCAAAACTGATACAAATGAGGTAGTTACAATGGCCAATGATAAGTGCCAGGGGCCCATATAGTCTACGGATCCATCCCAATACCACACCCGATAGCTCTGCTCGATGGAGTGTATGGTGGCATATGTAAAGACATCTATTACTGTTCTCATGAGCCTGGAAAAGGATAAGTGTATAACAGTGACCATCACTTGTACAGACATATGGGATGTCTTATTACTGAACCACGTGGAATAACGACTTATCACAACCATCATTAATACTATCAATAGGAGATATACTGGAAATGCAACACTCAGTCCAACCATCCATAAGGGTGTTACTGCTTGCGGCCAGCACAGTGGATATATAGAGTCCAAATTTAATAGTTTCAAAATAGATGACGAGATAAAATGAAGCACTCGAATAGTGTTACTTGACTCGGTATAATTAATCGATATCTGTTCTAATAGTCCGGCATTAGATATCTGAGCGTAGAATATTATTCCATTGAGTACTCCACTGGTGAGGCTTAGTTTTAGTACAAACAATAGTACAATAATTATAATCCCACTGATAAAGAACACAGATTGGGAACTGATTCCATTTAGAGCATTTTATACAACTGTACGAACCTGAAGCCAACTGATAGCCTGCTGATGTGTTACACTGACCACATAATTTACCCACTCTATTACCCAAGCACAAAGATGCAATGTCATTTTGATGTTTGGTGTCACGTACTAGAATCATGTCTCCTTCACTAGTGCTCTTTATATACTGATAATGTGGATCATTGTTACAGTATACAATGGGACAGGTTGAGGATAATATTGTATCATTGTCAACTGTTCCTATCCAGATGTTTTGCCGATCAGGTATAAGGATCATTCTACCGTTTATCAAACACTGAATCCCTTCCTTGTTTAGTCTGTGAAACAATTCAAAACAGCTGCAACTTCCTTTATCTGGGTCAAGAGAAAACCCAATTGGGCATGGCTTTAAATTTAATGTATATTCCTTACTGTAAGAACGAAAGACAGTGATTACAACCACAGCATTTCTACTGTTTGGTGAGTTGGTGTGAACAGAGATATTTATGAAGGAACTGTTTTGATTTTCGATAACTCTATTCTTACCAAAAGATTTAATCCAGAAACTTGCTGATGACCTTCCGTGTTGTTCAAATACTTCAATGTTCAGAAAAGCAAAAACATGCCTGTTATATGTGTCGTTCACCATTATCTCTAAGTCAATAAACTCACCAGGGTACACTGGAGGTAGTTCTCTGTTGTACAAATTTAGATCTTCATAGATTCCAGACTTGTAAAAGATATCAAAATGGTTCGGAATAGTAGAGATGTTTAACAAAGATGTGCCATTATGATCATTGTCATCAACATGAAAGAATGTTTCATATTCTTTTAACCAATTATGCCGGTACTGCTGGTTAATAAAACAATATGCAATTGATGAAGCATATACAGCATTTCCAGCCAAATATGCACGATTTCCTTTCAACACTATATTTGCATCTGAGAAATCCATAATTTGTAAAGAACACATTGAGTACGGGTATGTTTTAGCGTATATAATGCCTCCGAAGAGATATGCCAGATTATTAGTGAATGTTGCCTTCACTCCTTTCATAAAATAAAGCAAACTGTTGGTCTCCAAATGAATACAGCTACCCTTTTCACCAATATTATTAGTGAAATTTAAAACTCCACTGAGGAATACTGTGGAACTTATTGCATTGATAACAGACCCAATGTTCTTCTCAAATTCTCCATAACCAGTGAATGTAACATTTTGAATATGTACAAAATGAAACAACTCCTGTGGATAGTGGTGATGGAAAATATGTGAATTATTAAATGCTCGGAGGGAATCGAATATCATTGAGACACTTTCGTGGCTTCTGCTTTTGTTATAATGTTCCTCTGAATATACAGTCATACACGGACCTCCTTTGCCAGAATGATAATTATTGGAAAAATCCAGGTTCCTGAAAGTGAAGGTGATGTTAACTTGCAATGCATACACTCCAATAAACACAACCCCAGCAACATAGCGGTCCTTCAAACTAAATAGTGTATTTTCCATCAACCCGTCAAAGTTGGAATTCTCGAGAAGAAGTATGTCATTCCCTATATATACTATTGGAAATTTACCCTTTACAAAGAACTGCAAAGCTGACCCATGACATGCAGAAGATAAGTTCATTGAATTGCTGGTAAAAGTGATCTTTTTAATTTCAGTTTTTGAAAATGCAGAATTTAAATGCATAACAATAATCCCACCGCCATATGCTGCAGAGTTATTGGAAACAATACCACTGTCAATGCTAACATGTGCATGGTAGCTGTTTTGGTCATATATCACTGTTAAACCACCAGCGTTATACAGAGGAAATCGATTATTCTTAAAAATTTTGTATTGTTTACTTAAACATTTCTTACCAACCATTAAGTGGTCATCAACATTATTTTCAAATGCTATATCTCTTAAAGACACATTCGGTACTAGTGAAAGATTGCTGAAATTGAAATCATTCTTGTAGTGTATTAGCATGCCACTACCGTATACAGAAGGAGTGTTCGGGTGTTGTACTGAGTTGTGTCTGCCAGTGATTCGTAGGATTCGAAGGAATGATGAAAACACATTAACTGCTATTATTGCGAATCCATTAGATGAGTCAACACTCACCGATTCCATCATAACTTGACTCTGTACAAACACCAGTGCACCAGCTGTGTCTGGTCTATAGAATAAGAGCGAGTGGTGAGTATTGTTCATTATGGAAAGGATATCCTCAGGAAGTAGTGATAGACTCGTACCACAGTTAGTGAACTGTACTGAAGCAAACTGTACACGCGAATTCAAGAATGCCATTCCTTTGGTGCCATAACATGAAATGCTGACAGTAGTGGTGAGATCATTGCTAACCAGGGTGAGATTCTTTCCAATAAAATGAAAGAAACCACTGTTCCCATGTAGATAGTATTGATGTTCACTATTAAGAGCAATGGCGAGAGTGGTGATAGTGCTATTGCCAGAGAATTTCTTCAACTGATTGTGAAGTTCACTAGATGAGGACACAGTGGTAAAGTGAACACCATCGCAAAATAGACAATGAATTGACACAAGGAGAAATAGAAGTGATTCTGACATACTACAGCACATGCTAGAATTTCAGCGCAAGCTAGTCCTATAACTTATATATACCATGAGATAAATACTAGTTACTATTGACAGATAAATGAAAACGTTAGTGTAAACATCAATCTACGTGTAACTGGATATGATTGAAGTGAATCTTTCATAGCAACTATAATTATTGTATTATCATAGTGTAAACTGTTTTACATTAAGTATACTTTCACTTTCTACTTATTTCTAGCAAATAAATGCAAGTTGTGTAAACATTTTGTTAATAACAAACTGCCGGCTTTACAAATATTATAAATACATGCAGCTGGTAAACTCCGCCCAATTTCCATTACATTACATGTATAATATATCACACATGTACATGCAGCTGGTAGTCTCCACCCAGTTTCCCAGTCATTACATCAGTGTATAATATACTGTACATGTGTGCAGCTGGTAGACTCCACCCAATTTCCCAATACAATATCGTACATGCAGCTGGTAGACTCCGCCTTTCCCCTGATCTGTATCCAAGGTTCTTCTTGATTGCCTTCTTCATCATCTTATTAATCTTCTCAGGTCCCGAATGGAGGTCATCATCATCGTCTTCAGAATATGAGCTAGGTCGGTCAGCTACAGAAATAGAAAAATACAGTTATTGAAACAACCATATAATCAAACATTTTACTATGATTTTATGTTTATGGGCAATAGAAAAAAAATTAAAATACAAAAAAATTGTACTACATCATACTGTGAATTTAGAATTGCAAATGCTCTATTTTAGCAAAAAAAAAGCTCACAACTCTTTTCGATTATACAGTAAAAATCATGCTCCTGGCACTATACATGTATTCATCCATATGTACATGTACATATGCAATACATGTATGTAGATACAATATCATATACCATAATCATATAACAATACAATCAGTAGCCAAACTAAACAGGTATGAGTATACTACTGATTGCCATGCAGATCAAAGGCAATCTTAAAGAGGGAGGGTGGTCTGTATGTAAGTGCTGCCAGGTGGTAGTGAGGTTGCTATGGTAATAATAATAATAATAATAATAATAATAATAATAATAATAATTGAATTGGAACTATACTAGATGATTGTAAAACAATGATGGGGCGAGCCTTCGTGAAGCATAGTCGACTTAGTTCTGGTCTTACATGTAGAT